>JAHWFP010053330.1:69984-81450 GCA_023313725.1 Lithobius niger | reverse complement strand
TTGGCTTTAAAAGTGTTTGAAATAATCCGGAATTGTGGTAACACGGGGTTCTAACCCTAATCTTTTCTTAATTTGACAATAATATAGTTGCGGTCTCGAATGTTTTATGCATAGTCGCAGTGAGCGACGTAGGGATGTTATTTATTGTAATTCCGGTTCCCTTTCCGGCGTACGTATTTCAGAAAAATCAAGAGTAATACGGTAACTCCGTGTTACCACAATTCCGGACTATTTCAGACACTTTCAAGGCAAATTAAGAATCCGGAGTTAATGTAACTCCGGGTCCCATAGTAGGGTCAGTATTTAAGAAAATCGCGGAATTAACGTGACGTCGTGTCGATGTAATTCTGGCGCCCCGTCAAATACACCAAAAGGGTGGCCGGAAATATCGCCAAAATAGAAATGCGTCCAAAACTGTTAGTTCATTATCCTATTAAAGAAGCATTCCTGCTTGAAAGAATGTATGAATGTTGGCGATTTCTGATGTTACTTCCCCACAGCGATCGATGGAGCGCTATAGCGAGGCCGACACGTAGCATAAAGAAGTTTTCAATTTCAAATGCGATATCTTTTAGACGTTCTTCCGACTACCTTTCAGCTTTTAGACGAAATGGTCTTTAAATTTTAACGAGATGCAGTTTAGACCTACTTCAGCATTCTCACCAAAACTTAGGATACTAGCTAGAGATATTCAATTGTTTTTGTTTGCCTGCTGCTCTCAAACCACACGCGAGCATTAGCTCTTGTGGAATGAGTGTTTACTTTTGTGGTAATTTTGTAATATGTGTTGGGTGAATAAACTTACTTACTTACTAAAATTGACGATGCACGAGGCATCCACCCACCCAAAGACCCAAGCGGCAGATGTTAAGTGGAAGAAGTACCACCATTATTACAGTTTTTTTTGCCGCATGAGGGAGGAAACCGGAGTACCCGGAGGAAACCCTTGTGCAACGAGCCGGAAACAACCGGAGAAAAACCCGTAGATACATACTTCCCACTACAAGGATCGAACCTGGGTCTGTACGAAGCCAGAGATGTACAGCTGGGACGAGGACGCCTATCGAATCTGACGCCCCAGTGCTCGCAGCTACCCGTGCAACCTCGGATTGGGAAGGGATGGACTTCCAAGAAAGAGAAAGTAGGACACCCTTTCCTATCAAATTTGAGAATTTTTTTTTTATTGCTGTGTCGTATTGCTGTGACCATTTGTGCGAGTTTATTAGCACTACAGGAGGTCCCTAACTACACATTGTGCCTCCTTTGGCGAGGGCCTCCCCGGGGATTCTCGGGTGGGTCATTCCGACACCGGATATTGGACACTGGACACTGGATACTAAGTAGCTACTAGCTAGCTAATTCTAGTCCGCTCATCCCCATGTTAATTTCCATAGGCTGATTATTCATCGATACCGAGATAACGGGAAGGCTTCTAGCTATGAATTTGGACGAATGGCTGCAGTACGATACGAACTGCGTACCTTTTATGGTTTGGAGCCTAGGGGTGTAACGAGGATGGCGTGGGATGGCGCGTAAGTACGAAAATATTGTTATAACCATTGTTAGTATTGTCGGCATCGTCTCTCATTGAACAGCCAAAGTTCGGATAATGACAACGTGTATACTGACGTGCGTGCCTAGACACACACTAGTGTACCACGAAACAACGTTGCCAAAGAAATTGTATTCATATCCAATTCACGAAAAACCAACTCTAAAAACAAAGCAAAATAAACAAGGCCAAAAACTGGTGAAGACGCCACCAAGTTGAGAGTGGTTTGGCCCTTCAAAGGAGTAATATCAACACACCAAAACTAACGAAATAAAACAAATTACAACAAAATAAATCAAACCAAAAACCTATAAAGAGGTGACCAAGTTGAGAATGGTTCGGCCCATAGGCAAAAGGTAGTATCAAATTGTGCAAAACCAATTTCTTGTTGATGTGTCACTTTATTACACATCAGCTGAGTTGAGTCAAATACACAATTAAAAAAAAAAGGACTGATATCATTAAAAAACCAAAACTGGTAAAAAGGGGCCGCCAAGTTCCGAATGGTTTGGCCCTTCAAAGGAGTGATATCAACACACCGAAACATTCGCCAACTTAATCGCACCGAATAATACTTTGGACGTTAAATGAAAACTTGAACATTGCTACCAAAAGTATCAATGTTCTAGTTTTCATTTAACTTTCGAACTATTAAGCGGCGCGATTAACTTGCCGAATGTTTTGGTGTGTTGATATCACTCCTTTGAAGGGCCGAACCATCCGGAACTTGGCGGCCCCTTTTACCAGTTTTGGTTTTTGATATGATTTCACTAACAGTTCAGCAAAACTCGCTACATAGCTACCCATGCAACTCAGCTGCGTATAGAAAAAATCCGTTTAATCCAACTTAATGTACCTAACATACCCTAATTGCAACAACAACAGATCAACAATAAGTCAATTTACACACAATTACCTTTAGGGGGTGCTAAGTAACGGAAGTTTCGCCGCGAGATCCGACTCGCTTTATCTGAACTCTCTACGAAAAAAAAATTTATTCGTTTAAGGAGCATCAATTTTGCTTTCCATCCTCTTTGTTTTTGCTACAGTTTAACTGAAACTGGAGCACTTGTTTGGTTGTTTTTATAAAATTTATTTTTGCTTTTTTCTCCCTTTTAGATGCAAGAGAAAAAAGCAGCCACCAAAAACCGAGTGTGTTGGCATGGAATAAACTCAACCCAATGTACCCGTAGTATGAGAACGTCGTCGAAACTTATGGGCGGCTTTAAAACAACAATAATTGTGTGTGGACCCAATTTATTACAAGGCGATCCAGAGGGTGATACAGGCGAGTTACAATTTAATTTAATTTGACAATTTAAACAAAGAAATGGATCAGAAGCAAAAAAAAAGGTTGTGGCAACATTAAAGGGGCATACCCTCCAAATGGCCGCTACACAAGGTTTTCTTGATGCTCCACATGAAATACAGTTCGCAAGTCCTTTTTCACCTATACATCTTCAGTCCATTACTACAATATTAAAATGTGGCAGCTAGATGATATTCTATTGTATTACTGAGGTTGTATTATGCATATCATACGCCAAATTCGATTCCTAGTTAAAATCCCGTTGGAACTCCGTTCGCCCCTGGCTGATTCGTAAAAAAGATGTGTGTTGACATCAAGGCCAACGGAGATAACAGCTCCGTGTCTGGAGCGACACGTGGAGCGACTGGTGAGGAATGCAATGTCCTATGTGCGTTCCTAGGCTGATGTATAGAGCACCGCCATTAAGCTCAAACGCTGCCGCCTGCGGCTAATGGCAACCGAACAACGCGTGCCGCCATCTTGTAACAGAGGTAAGCACTCGCGTTTGAAGCAAACCAACGACGTTTTGCTGGTTCAGCTTCACCCAACTCGTTAACGAATGGCTGAATTGCTGGAAATCGAAAAAATGACGGGCCCATCTGCACCCGTTCGTTGCCGCAACCCAAAACCCTACAATTATTGTAAACCATTTTGATGAAAAAAACATGGCATCAGCGCCGATAACAGGACAAACGAAAATTAAAAAAATGGCGGCAGGGTGATCTTTTCCCCCCTCCACTACAACGGGCCAAGCCGCAAGCCAGGTATCCAAGGTCACGTGATGACAGTGCCGCAGCGACTGATTTGCCTCTGCTCTATTGTACGTATTCCTGTGGCGTTGTATTGACCAGGTTGTGTATTCATATTACTTTCTTAGAGATTTTCCATGGTCTTCAACCTTTTTCCAGCTGCTCAAAATCTCGGTGTCGGAATTTTGCAGAGGGGCAAGAATGTGCCATTTCATTATTTCGGTGTCTGGTTGTCCGACAAAATACCACCAGGCAAAATACCACCCTTTCAGAATTCATGCATACAAAAATACCATCAGTTAATAAATTTATTTTAGTTTGTTCTTATTGAAATCTCATTGAACGACATGAACGTATTGTGTATTGGTATCAGCCGCTCGGGGAAGATATCCACATCTCTGTATTCATCACGGAACTAGTAGTTAGACAACGCTTGGGAGATATTTTTTTTGTCATTTTTACACGTTGGGAAGGAGGGACGCTGTTTGTATTTTGGGGCCCCGTATTTTGAATAATAAGCATAGCCAATTACGCTTCATCATACTGCGGGGTCCGAATTGATTTCCAGAGCGTAGGATAATTTTGAACAACTAAATTTCAGAAAGCATTGTTCTAACCGTCATATAGATTGTTTGTCCGCGCTTCTCCTGTCATGCACGTTTCAAACATCTGGTCGAAAAAGTGGTGGAATGCGAGGAATTCTTACCGGACGCGGTGAACGAAGGGCACGAGAAGATCTCATTTGACAAAACTCCTGTAACGTAAGTCTCACCGAAATTAGTAAGAAGAGAAGTCAGTTCATCGGAAATCGTTTGTCTAACGTAGGCCATGACCTGGGTCACTTGGTTAATGGCTAGAAACGCTGAGGCGTCAATCATGCCACACTCATGTTTAATGCTTTCATCGCTGCTGTATCTAGAAACGAGCCCTAACATATTTTTCCCCACATATTGTGAGTTAATTTCTGTAAGTTAGCATTTCTGTAAAAATAAAAAGGTGGTATTTTTGCAGGCATGAATTTTGCAAGGGTGGTATTTTTAGTATGGTGGTATTTTGGGTGTGGTAAATTTAACCAATGGTATTTTGCCAGGTGGTATTTTGACATGGATTCCGGTGTCTCAGCCTAAGTGATAAATGTTCTATTTTAAAGTCAGAAAATGCTGACCCGATTGGGAACATTTCCCCCACCTGTCAATCGTCAATGTCAACCACGATGTCAGTATTTTGACTATCAGTGCCTGCAGCTCTCTTTCGTGTGCTTCCTTCTTTAAGGCATTGCCCTACTTGAGACCATGGCACTGGGAACAAAACAGCGTCGTTGTCAGCCATTACTGGTTACAAAAGTCCACTTTTTTGTCTTATCCAAAAAACTAATTCCTTTACAACTGGGCACTCCTGATAGTGGTTGGGACTAGTTAGCCAACCAAAGCTTGGCACCAGATGTGCCGGCATTTTGTTTTGGGAAATGTTGGTTCGAACGGAAAAACTTACTTCTCCGGAAAAACAAGTAGGAACTCGTTAGCCTACAGAAGCTTGTTAAGAATTTTCCAGTTTTACTTCACTTCAATGACAAACACTGCTTTTTAAGTTCGCAAATTCAAATTTCTTAAGCCTATTCGGCCATCACACTTTCAAATCGTAACAAAAGGTGCGTTCCTTCACTTTCTAGTTCCTGCAATCTACTAGCTACCGGTTTTTATTCCCACAGCTGGTTATGTGCGACTTTACTTTAATTTGTAAGAAAAGAAAGCAGGTATGTTTATTTCATACCCATGCTCAGCAGAATAAAAAATTTAGCTTCCATAATTTTTTCGATAACAAAGGTTCGGCTCACACAAGGCCCCACAATATCCAATGCCCATCAAGACAAACAAACTGTCGGATTCAAGTTTTCAGTCTTCAGATCAATTCGTAGCTCGTCTCTACCGCAAAGCTAGGGGACTTTGCAGCGAGCATCACATATTAGGCAAAGGCAGTAGGGTTGGCCACGCCGATCCTAGTAGTCTCAAGGGTTCAACTTGTTACGCCAAACCCCCAAACACCAACTGCGGATCCAAGCCCAGAATCGCTGTATTTATACGAATCTGAACAATAGGCTATGGGCAGGAAGACTGATTTGTTACTGGATGCTGAGTGATTTTGGGATTACTGGGAATAAACATGCCAATGCAGCTGTGCAAGAGGCCCTTTCTGGTCGAAAAGTATCTCAGCCTTGTCCTCGGACGCATTTCCAACTCTTCGTCCGAGTTTGCACCTTGCTCGGCAAGCCTTTTGGGACAAACAAGATGGTAATAAGTTGCGAGTTATAAAAAACACTGTCCAGGTTTGGTACTCAGCTTGTCGCCGCAGTCACTATAGTAGGGGTAATGCTGGCACGTTTACATATTCGTCACACAAACGTAATGTGTTACGTTTGTGTGACGAATATGTAACTGGGCCAGCATTACCCCTACTATAGCGACTGCGGCGACAAGCTGAGTACCAAACCTGGACAGTGTTTACCAAACACATTGTTTCCTTTGAAGAGGAATTCTCTCCTGAATGTCATTATCGTCATCAGCCACTTACGGTCGGTCCATAGTGTGCTTGTGGAATGTCACCATTTTGATGGTATTCGTAGCCATTTCCTGATTTCGTGAGACTTTTAGCGTGCCAATTGGGTGATGAGCCTGTCCTTGACTCCTCGTGTATGGCGTTTTTGAATTTTTGCAGGAGATAAGGATGTACGGTAAGGTTTAGATTTGGGGTTTGTTTAAAATCTCTGTAATGTCTGGTGTAGTGACAACCCTGAGCACTGCACTGGGTTGTCCGACAAAATACCACCGGTCAAAAATACCACAGCCAAAATACCACCATACTAAAATACCACCCTTTTAAAATTCATGCATGCAAAAATACCACCAGTTAATAAATTTATTTTCGTTTGTTCTTATCGAGATCTCATTGAACGTCCAACTGCTTGGAGAAGATAGCCACATCTCTCTATCCATCACGGAACTGGGTGCACAACACTTGGGAGATGTCTTTTGTCGTTCTTACACGTTTGGAGAGAGGGAATCCGTTTGTATTTTGAATAATAAGCATAGCCAATAACGCCTGATCATCAGGGCCCGAATTGATTTCCAGAGCGTAGGATAATTTTGACCCACTAAATTATCTATTGCTTATTGCCGTCATCGGTGCTGTATCTAGAAACAAGCCCTAACTCTTGTATTTTTTCCCCACATATTGTGCGTTAATTTGCATAAGTTTGCATTTCTGTAAAAAAAAGGTGGTGTTTTTGCGTGCATGAATTTTGTAAAGGTGGTATTTTGGATGTGGTAAATTTGCCCGGTGGTATTTTGCCAGGTGGTATTTTGACATGGATTCCTGCACTGTTACTGATGTTGAAGCTAATGACCCAGCTGTCGACTTGCCATTAAGCCTCAATATCCCCTATCACCCCCCCCCTCCTTTCCCCCAGGGCAAGGATTATGCAATCATAATGGACTGTGCGCAAGAGGAAGCCCGTTTGTTAAGCAATTAGCTTCTACTTCCGGTTACCAACTTGCTCTCGACTGGATTGCAATTAATGCGTCAATAGCAAGGGACACCGAGAAGTATTGGCTTCCTTGTGAGACCTTGTGTTGCGTGTAACAGCCAGTTACACATGCACATAAAAGTATTCATAACCAGCTGCACTGAATGACGGTAGTGATTTAATAACATTTAGAACTTCTGATTTGTCCGGTGGCAGAAAAGAAGGAACTGAAAGCAGGTTGCAGGTTTTCCTGTGGAGGGTTGTCAATGGGAATAGTTTTATTGGGGTTTGGTCCAAACGTAGCAAAGAACTGGTAAATTATTTAATTCCTTAAATTTATATTGTTAGAGACTAGTGTGGTGGGGGCATATCATTGCAAGCAGCTTGTAGTAATTAGCATATTGAGTTTTCTTTGCTGCTCGTGCAACTTTAACATGAACTCTGTGAAATTCCTTGTGTCCCTGTTCGTTAACGGGAGAAGATCCCTTGATATAGTCCTTATGGAGTCTTGCGTTGGTTTTAGAGAATCGAACAATACCATAAGAGATCCATGGTTTATGACTGGTCTTAATGTTTCTAACTTCCTTTAAAGCGAAATGTCAAGCATAAAGCCTATAGAAATTACTAAGAAAGCCTGTGTAAGTCAGTTGAGCATTAGAGTTGATCTCACTGGACGAAAAGGAAGCCAGATGGTCACAAAATCGTTTAATAGCAGCTGGCCCATCTATGCACAATGTTTGTAGGGACGTTAAAGGGCAATTACATTCATTTTGACATGCATGTTTGACTTTTGGATCACATACACAATAACTAAACACAAGAATACGTTACTTACGTCCGATATAACAATTTAATTACTGCATCACCAAAACACGACACGGAGATCGCCATTGTTTTGCTGGAACGCGCAGAAATTAATGCCGACAGATGTCACTCTTTGATTTCGACACGCAGCCGAGTGAGATAGCTGTATTGACTGTGAGGAGCTCAAGCATCTGACGGCCTTAGACTGCCGGCCAGCTAAGGCCGTCAGACGCTTGAGCTCCTCACAGTCAATACAGCTATCTCATTCGGCTGCGTGTCGAAATCGAAGAGTGACATCAGTAGGCATTAATTTCTGCGCGTTCCAGCAAAACAATGGCGATCTCCGTGTCGTGTTTTGGTGATGCAGTAATTAAATTGTTATATCGGACGTAAGTAACGTATTCTTACCGCAATTCTTGTGTTTAGTTATTGTGTAAGTGATCCAAAAGTCAAACATGCATGTCAAAATGGATGTAATTGCCCTTTAACGTTTGTCCTCCCATTGAAAACCGTCATAATCGTAATGAAGAGATCAGAAATCTTGTTAGTTAACACTGTAGAAAAATAAGGATGCTCACTACTGTTTGAAAGAATGTTGTCAATAAGTATCCTAGAATTATTAGCATTCTATGTAGGCAGCATAGTGTACAGCTATGTACATTCTATGTACAGCTTAGAAGACCTTGCACAACGTCAAGGAAAGATCAAACTTGACTCTGTGTTGAGCAATTTAGGATGTTTAATATTAAAGTACCCCAAAATACATAAAAGTTTTATTTCCCCCAGAAATTTTTGTTAACACGTTTGTTATGAATAGGTAGCCTTTTTAACCCGAATATGTCACACGCAACATGTTTTTATTGCATCGACTCATTCAAGTGACAGCAGTAGACTACCAGACAGCAATATTTGAAGCATAATACTGAAGTTTATTTATGTGCTTACCGTTAACATACGTTGAAGATTTAGTCAGTTTTCGGAAGCTTGTTTGTAGCATGGTGTCGCCGAAACGCGACACAAACTTGTCTACATCACAAAATGAATTAATGAAAATAAGTGCAGTGGCTCCCCCTAAGCGCTACCTCAAGGGGCTGATTGGTAGATAAATATACAAGAGGAAAGAGGAAAACAACCAAACAGTGAAAATCGTACACTAGAAAAAACGTTAATTGTAAGCCACCTTTATGGACTTAACGCTTTGTTGAAGCATCGTGGTCGGATTCGAACTAACACCCCAATATGTAGAATAGACAGTGTCGGCCAATAAGCTTACAGCTTTTTGAAGGCCCGAGCAGCAGGCGTTAAGTGGATGGAACCACCATCGTGTCAGTTGCTTTTTACTGCAGGAGGGAGGAAACCCACGTACAACGGGCGGGAAACAACCTGAGGATAACCCGTACAGATCCACTTCCCTTCACCAGGATCAAATCTGGGTTTGTACAAAGCCAGATATGTACAGCTGGAACCAAGATGCCTATCGAATCTAATGCCCCAGTGTTCGCAGCTACCCGTGTACCCTGCTCATCGCTATTAACACTTTATAAATAGCCAGTGGAGGAGTGGGCATGTTGATAAAGGGGTTATGTCAATGATTTGGAGATGCATTGGGTTGTTAGTTCGAAGTCGGGTTACGGCACTCCGACAAAACCTAAGAGCCTGAAAATGGCTTACTATACTACGCTATTTCTAGATACGATTTTCGCTGTTTGGCTTGTTTTCCTCTTCCTGATTGGGAGATAGCCAAGTCGTTTGCAGTGTTTATACCCCTGTCCCCCCAGTACTTTCACTAACCTACCTCAGTGAGCTTGGTTTGTTCGTTGGGAGCGTAATTTGGGTGCCATACAAACAGGCAACCTTCGAAGATAAAGCCAAATCAGAGGATTATGATGCGAGATCTGACATAATGCAACAGGGTGATCTGTCATAAACCAATTACCAATGTCTTGTGAAAGCTATTAAGAGCAAGTTCTTTTTTTGCATTGTTCTTGGTCTAATTGTGTAGTGTGTGTAACTTAACTGGTGTCCTTTTTTCAATTCTGTGGGTTTTGTAATTGTGCTTTTTTTTATTTTAGGGTTTTGTCGGGCAAGCAGCCAACAACTAAAAATAAGTTAACTATGGCTGACTAAGATGAAGGTTCAAGCGTCAGCCTCTTCAATGAAGTACATACTGAACTCTATGCTACCATTAGGCATTTACTGTTGGGTCCTGCAATACAAATATGCGGGTCACAAATAAAAATGCAACTGTGTTAATGCTGCATAAGGCTTATTCTTTCCCTACAAATTGTAATTTTTATACAAATTCATTTTCAATGTTAATCCAAGACTATCAGCAACAGGTGGTGGCTTTACACTTTGAGGGTGGTTTTTCAGAATTTTGACCATCACCACTCTGACTCTCAACCTGGGTTACATCATCACTGTATGGCTTTTCTGACAGTCGGAGGGATGTTGATTGGCTCACTGACATCACTAAACCACGCAGAAGGACACATCCAAATTCATCTTCCACTTTAGCCCAAGGTCCACGATACATCACTGCATGATCTTTGGGTTCGTTGGGTGCCATCTTGTGTCCCTTGAACGCACGTACAGTGATGGAGCGAAATTCGACCCCTCCAACAGTCTGCCATGGTTTTCCATCTCGTTTTAAGACTTCTATTCCATGAAATCCTGCATCGACGAAGGCTTGAAGAAAGTCTGGCTCATAGAAAGCACCTAAAAGGAAAAATTGAAAGAAGATGTTTCGAATACGAACAGTAAAGCATTTAATTCACAATGCAAAACAGGGCTATGCCCAATTCGACCGCGAGGCTTTATTAGCTGTGGTCTTTGGTCTCAAGTGTTTTCGTTAGTAATTGTATGGCTATTTTCATAATGCAAACAGATCATAAGTCTTTGCTCTCAGTTTTTGGTAGCAAGGTGGACATTCCAGTTTATGTGATTACTTGTTTCGAGGGATACTCATAGTATCCTTGTTGCTTCACTCGCTATCGTAAACACCCATTCATAGCGCTTTCTCCAATCTGTCGCCAACATTTGAAGCAATATCATGAGGTGGTTTGGCCTTTGGATGCGACTCGTAATTATCTATGTAATCACTGGAAGCATTTAGATCATTAATAAATCTACCTCAAATTTCTTAAATTTTAAAATACCATACTAACCGCCCAATTTTCTTTGAACCAATGATAGCTCACCATTGCTGCATTGAAAACAAAATGGAAAATTAAACGGCTACACTTCGACTTGCTACACTTTTCAGAATTAAAATAAAACAAAAAAAGGACTTTTTGTAGTGGCTGAACCTGTAGAGAATATGGCAGGAGGAAACCTAACTGAATGTGCGAAGCATGGCAGGAGGAAATTTGACTGAACCTGTGGAGAATGGTAGGAGGAAATGTGACTGAACGTGTGGAAAATGTCAGGAAGAAATGCGACTGAACGTGTAGAGCATCGCAGGAGGAAATGTGACTAAATGTGTAGAGAATGACAGGAGGAAACGTGACTGAACATGTGGAGGATGGAAAGA
>JAHWFP010053330.1:30736-69187 GCA_023313725.1 Lithobius niger | reverse complement strand
ATCGCAGGAGGAAATGTGACTAAATGTGTGGAGAATGGAAGGAGGAACGATGCCATCACAAATTGGCTGCAATTCTAAATGTGGGAATATTTTATAATCAATGCTTTGCTCAGCTAGTGTTTACATATACAGGGTGAGTCAAAAGTATCGACCCAGTGGATTTGGCAGCCGCATGATTTGCTTTAGTCATCAAACAACCATGGATTGTTAATCACCACGGAGGGGACCAAGTTTTGTGATCATCCCGGGGGGGGCCCCCCCCCCCCACCCTGCCCCCTTAAATAAATTTTCCACTTCCGGTTCCTTTAGGAATACGGCATTGGTCCCAATTTGAGATATGTGCGGGCAGTTAATTCATGGTGAATGTAGAAAATCGGTCCACAACAGCACTAGCTATGACCAAAACACGTTAGTACAAATTAATGTTGGATTTATTGCATAAAATAATATCCTGAGCAGTTGTGTGAATTGGTTTATTGCATGTAATAATTATTGTAAGGGACGCAAACTTAACGAAATTGATAAGGGTTCGGCTAGCTCAGGTTTGTAGCAGATGTGAAAACTAGAGTTTAACCTTGAACCGCATTCCGAGGTTCGAACAAATGTTTCAACAAATGTGCTGTTTGCCACATAAAGATATTGTGTCTACGTCAACTTCCAGTAAGTCTTCTTTCAATAAGTCATCAGAGAAGAGTTACTCGTCTTTCGTCATCCTAGTGAGTGGTACTTCCCTTCCCAGGAATCAGTGTACAAGAAAGGAGTCCCTTTGGGGAAACTTAGGGCACTAAGTATTGAGATCAAGCAGGGTTGCCCCCCAACCTACCACCTTTAAATCTAGTTTCCACTTCTGGTTCCTTTAGGCCGAATGGCAGTGTCCTACAAACATGTGCACAAGCATGTGCTAGCCGAACCCTTATCAATTTCGTTACGTTTGCTATTCCCTATTCATGCAATCAACCAATACACACAGCTGCTCATGATATTGTTTTTTGCAATAAATCCAACATTTGTAATAATGAAGTGCCGATTTACATGCTGTTTTCTGCATTTACCATGAATTGACTGCCCGCACATATCTCAAATTGGGACCAATGCCCTATTCCTAAAGGAACAGGAAGTAGAAAATTTATTTAAAGGGGAAGGGTGGGGGGCACCCCTGGATGATCTCAACACGTGGCCCGCTCCGTGGTGATGAACGATCGATGTTTGTTTTGAGGCTAAACCAAATCGTACGGCAGCTAACTTTGCTGGGTCGATACTTTTGACTCACCCTGTATACACTAGCATCGTACCCGGCTTCGCCCGGGGTTTTCTTTCGCCCGTGGTTTGGTTTGGCTCGTGGTTGTTTCCCAGTTTTCGGTCGGTGTTGCGTGAACATTAACTTCAACTGGGTATTTTTCTTCCTGTAAGTTTCCCTTTTCCTCCCATCTTCTCCGACCCCTTTCATCCCATCTTCTCCCTGCCCTCACCCTCCCCTCTCCCCTTTCCTCCCTTCCTCTCCTGTTACCCACACAGATTCACTGCCTCCCTCCCGGGTTATCGCTTTGGCTGGTGACATCATTTATCACTGTTGCCTGAACGTTGACTGAGCATGGTTGTTGTTTGGGATGTTGTTGTTCAGTTAATGGGTAATCATATGCTTACTGGTCAGAGACGCAATGTCCCCCACATGGGCAATACTCGTGCAGGGCCTCCCGGCTTCGTCTGGGGTTTTGTTTCGCCCATGGTTTCGCGCTTCTCCTGGGGGCCGGGCCCCCCTTTCCAATGTCTTTATTTTCTATAAAGAGCAGGGCTAACAGAAGCACTGCGCCACACATGGGCATTCCCCGTTAAGGAACCTCTAACTCCTAGACGCACTGCCCCACACACGGGCACTTGCCATTCAGGACCTCCTCGTCACTCTCAATTTATCGCTTTGGCCTGCGCAATCCGTACCGTGTGAGAAATAACTATCCTTCGTGCATGACGTCATTTAAGACATGCCTCTAAGATGACCGCGCAGAGCCAAATGTTATTCGAGGCAACAATGTACCAAATTCAACTTCTTTTCAAGGCAACAACGTACCAGTTTCAACTTCTAGCCAAAGAATTGTCACACTCGTCCGTTTTCATTGTAGGGGTTCTCCTTCCGGGGTTCGTCGTTGCTTCATTTCTGCTATGAGACTTTGGTTTACAATGTAAGATTCAGCCTTGATAACTCCATACAAGTCACCACCTCTCAATAAGATATAGTGGTTTCAAATGGGTATAATTCGTCTTAGGTTATGACTCGCCGTGGCGGACATGACTAGTCTTCTTTAGCAGGTTCTGGAGGCTGAATGAGATTTCAGAAGGTTTAAATTACAAGAGGACGCTCTCACCCCCGTTGCCAAAGATGAGGGGCGTTGCGGGAGGGAGGAGAGGAAAACAGTATAAGTAAATTCTCAGGCATGGACACTTACAGAAGTCCCTGAATAAAGGGCCCTCAAGAGCCTCCAAGACAGCGAATAAAGAATGCATGTTGGATGAGTAATTCTGATCAGAGGATTTCATGATGAAATGAACGTATGAAATTTAAACTACATACTTTAAAAAAAAAAACTTCAATTATTACATTGTGGCAGTATTATACTATAACCAGAGGTGTCTGTGGTGTCTGATTATTTGATTCTGTATGTAGAATATGCACCGCATTCTCTCGACCTTCCACGGTGTAATGCACATCTCACATAAAAAGAAATGGGACTACTTCCAAGTTGCCACTGTTTACGAATCTTTTAGTGACGGATCTTCTATTGTTTTCACTTAATTACGTTATACCCAAGTTAGTAACATCACAGGACCCTCACGCCCGAACATTCTACAACTTTTTGGGAGGAGCAGGGCACAACAGAAATAAATTTCGTTTCATGGTGACATTGACATTCCTATTGCTTTCGTTACAGGCATCATGGCTTGTGCTAAAAATGGAAAGTCAATGAGGAGCCACTCCTAAAATTCCACCCCACCCCCTCTCTCGAAAGCATCCCTTATCATTACACCTACCATTTATTTCTGGCAGGTGTTGTGGCATTCTTGAGACGATATATAAAGACTTACCGGAAATACAATCGGACCACAGCTCGAGATCATTCTTCAATGAGGAAGGAACTAGTTTGTCAGAGACAATGTCCGATATGACAGCGCGACCACCAGGACGAAGAACACGTTCAATCTCAGAAAAGAGCTGACGTTTACTTCCGTCTTCGACTAAATTCAGAACGCAATTGGATACCACCACGTCGACTGAAGAGTTTGCAACAAGGGGAGTAGTTAGGCGTTGGTTCTGGCGCCAAGCCTCCAAGCGATCTACGTCCTCTGACGATGCGACGGGATTGGACTTGAGATAAGCATCCTGAGCATCAAGATCAGTTCCGAGATCTTGGATTTTGCCACGTAGAAACTGGACGTTGTCATAACTGGAAAAGATTCAGTAGCACAATTTTAAAAGACAAGCATTAAAAGACAAGCATTAAAAGACAAGCATTAAAAGACAAGCATTACAAGTTAACTCTGAAGACTACCCACACATACGCAAATATTTATACAAGATGTTGCGTCGTTAAGGGGCGAAAAAACATAAAATCGATGAACCCTGTGGTGCGTCATCAACTGATTTACCTGAAAAATATCGTTTCTAAATCTAAAATACTTACATAAATTTTAATATAACTCGTGAATTTATGCGCGGAGTGCTGTACTTTTTTTTAATGTGGTAAATTAGATTTTTAAAACATAAAGCTATCATGCCAATTCAGAAAAAAACGAAGTTTTAAGATGTGAAGAAGTGAAGAAGCTCCAGTGAAATGAATTATTTTTTAACTTTTTTTTTCGGGGACGAGATAAGGCGTAGAGATGGAGAAAGGGGCAGAGGAAGAACAATAAAATCTGTGTTCGAAATTTTGATGACCCGAGTTTTTTTTTAACATACTGTAAAGAACGCCTATTTTGGCCGCAAAACGTTTCCAGCAGTTCCCCGGAGAAAATATTAGTGCTTTTACCCTATGGGATGGCTTTGGCGCCATCCCTGGATGGGAATGGAGGGAATTTTTGAAATTTCAGTTCAAAAAAAATTGTAGGGACAAGCTACCGGGGGAGGGGGGGCTTTGTGAAGGTTACAGTGGGGAAAAAAAGTACGGCAGAGTGACAAGGAATTTTTTTTTATTTCAGTACAAGAAATAAAAAAAAAAGTAGGGATGACGACTGGGGCTGGAAGGTGGGGGAATTTTCAAAGTTTCAGTACAAAATACACAAAAACGTAAGGATGAGTGACCAGGGATGGGATAGGGCATATATCTGAAGAGGGGGGGGGAGATAAACTGTCTAAAGATACATTACACAAATAAAATAAAAAAAGAGTGGAGTGATCAGTGATTGCGAAGGAGGGAGGGCCTACAATACGGGGGGAAAGGGGGAGCACAGAAGTAGGAATGGATGGTAGCTGCCCTGAGGTGAATTGGGGGAGGAGAAGTGACCTGTTCCCATCACCAGAGATGAATCCCTTTTCCCCATCTCTGGCCACTCTCTATTTTTTTTTTATCCATTTTGTTATAAATCTTGACCAATTTTCTCCCAGGGAAGGCCCAAATATTTGCTTCACCCCACCCAATACCTCAGCCGCTCATTCCTCGGCTGTTCCTCCCTACTTTTTTCGTGACACATGTATAGGTGAATTACTCCATTCCTTCAGTGTAGTTTTATGTCTGCTGAAACCATTTTAGCATCGTCAGTTTGGCCTATAGGCTTTTGATATGCTTGATATTCGCATACATCACTTCGACAATCATGCGCAATCATTTCAACATCATTTCTATGCTGTTAAAGTAAACAAAACGTCGGTGGGGCCCATTTTCGACCAGCTGTTGCGAGCAGAACGAAGACACGGACGATGGGTGGAAAACAATGGGTGAAGCTTTTCAGGACAGCATGTAATTCATCCACTCCCTTCACTTCCAAATTTGTTCTAATTTTTAAATAAAGCATACAGAAAACCCTTATCGTTTATTCCATTAAATTTCTCAATTGTCAATGCCTGCAGTTTGGGCAAAAGAAGACTAATTAATATTTGAAAAAGAACAAGAACCTGAAAAAAGTAAAAGGAGAAATAACATCGGGATTAACATTTGCGATATGATTAAACATTACATTGACTCGCAATGTGATTAACACTCGTAATGGGACTACTGCTTAGGGTTGTTTGCAGCCGAAACATTTATCACACTAGTCTGTGCTGGCTGCGGTGATTGAGCTCTCTGGCCTTGCAACATATTAGCTAGTGAACTAAAGTTCGAAGTCAAATCACAAAGTAGCCGGTTTACTGTCAGTGTTGGTTGACCAGAAGTGATGTTGGAAGCAGAAATTTAATAGAAGTTTGACAAAACACTTGTAAAGTTCCTGAAACCACTGTAGTTGAAGCCGAAACTGCAACAGTTTGAGTTAGTATATTCTGATGATCTCCAGGCAAAATAGTCGCCATTTGTAACCCTCCATCGTTGTCAGTCCAACTTAGAACTGTGGGCAAAAACGTACTGATGTTACCGATACAAGCACTGACTGAAGGATGGAAAGGCTTGAATATTCAAATGTGGTGGCAAATTAGCAAGTGGGGAAGGCGGAGGAATGCTCAAGGCGGTATAACCTCTCCCGCTAAAAGCAGGTGAACCCGTGTGAGTTGCTAAACTCATTGCAATACTTCTACCAATATGATCAGGATTCTTGAATTTGAACTTTGAAGGATCAATAAGCATTTCCAGCAGGAAAACAGTCACTGCAAAGGCAATGCTCACACGGTTTTTGTCAAACCAATAGGCTTAATAGCTGAAGAGCTGGACTGAAAACGAAGTAAAAACGTATGCCAAATGTTCTTGAAGAAGAAATTGTAGAAACGGACTGGACACACCACTTACGCAACAAGGTGAAGACGAAAACGGAAACGTTACTAGGTTGAAGCACCATTTATGTGGTGAAGCAGTGGAAAAGCTATAGCCGATACACCACGTATGCAACAAGGTGAAGACGAAAATGGAAACGTTACGGTACTAGGTTGAAGCACTATTTATGTGGTGAAGCAGTGGAAAAGATATAGCCGATACACCACTTATGCAACAAGGTGAAGACGAAAATGGAAACGTTACTAGGTTGAAGCACCATTTATGTGGTGAAGCAGTGGAAAAGATATAGCCGATACACCACGTATGCAACACTACTCGTGGTGGCTAAGGAAGAAATGATGTTTCACACAGGATTGATGAGAGATTCTGCGATATATTGGGCCATACGGGACTTAGCCCTAATAAGTTGGTAACAGCAGTTCAGGGTTGCTCTGAAAGTAGCCAGTCATAGGTTGCGTTGAATGGTGACGATATTGCTTTCATGAGAGCCAGACCCTGAATGAGCTGGATGAACATTCTTCGGTCTCCTTTTACAGGCAGAGCTATTTACCCAGGATGCACCTATCAACAGTACAGTATGATCAACAAGTCTCAACGTGTCCCAACATGTCTCAGCATGCAGGCAGAGGTCTGACCACAGATCACGTTTTGACTCCCAACTCTGATCTCTCAATCGTACCTTACACCTTGTTAGTCGGGTGTTAGTCCCGATTCAGTATCACGGTTGGGTCCAGATGTCGCAGCTTTTTTTTTTTTTTTGGTTGAATGCCTTACTTCGTTACAAGGATGGCCAGGGCCGGCTCAAGACAATTTGGGGCCCTACGCGGATTCAGTAACTGGGGTCCCCAGGTTCATAAGTGCATTAAAAGCATTTTTTTTTTTCATTCGTGTCCGATTAGAATCATTAAACAAGCATTTTTCATACGGTCCTAGCCAATATTCAGTTCACTTATTTGTTTTTATTACAAAAAAAAATAATGTGAACCATGAAAACAGTAATAAATGCAAAAATAAGAAGAAAAAAGAGAAAAAAATGGTTACTAACTATAACATCAAACAAAACACACAAACAAACAACAAATATATCCCAAAAGGGGTAAAAAAAAGTAAAAGAAATAAGGAAGAAAAGAAAAAAAAAAAGGGGTGCGGGGATGGGGGACAAGAAAGGAATATGCATTAAATGCCAGCCGCAAGTACCACTAGTTTCGGTTTCCGGTCGTACAACGCTTCGACCAATTGACCCACATCATTCTCGAAGTTTCAAAGCAATAGCACGGATTCTCAACGGGTTTTTCTCTAATTGACGCAATATAAAGGATTTTAATCCATAACCTGCCTTCTTGCTATAGTAAGATGAGTGCTTCCGCTTCCGCTATGAGGCCCTTTTAATCTGGGGGCCCTACGCGGCCACGTTGCTCGCGTGCCTCTTGAGCCGGCTCTGAGGATAGCACATTTATAGAAACTTGGCGATTCTCACCATCTTTGGTTTTGTATGGTTTTGTATGGTGGACTACAGAAGGGTCACAGAGTGGGATTGTCAGTCTTGCTTCAAATGTCACTACGGCGCTAGTCACCAACATAACTTGTGGAAAAATAAAAATTGAGAAAAAAATTGAAGTAAGGTGCAATAAACGTGTTATCTTGCTTTTTCATTGGCTTTAGACCTAACGCGTAAATCAGTAATAAAACCTGATTAGAGAGGGCGCTGTCTGTCTAACCCAAGTCTAAATTAGTATAATTTACCAGTAATTTACTTGCGATCTGAGTTTCAAATTAAATTGGAAAAGATTTACGGTTTACGGTTTACCCATTAACGATTGCAAGAGGCTCGCCTAAATGGAATTAAAAGGTGTGATGCTCAAATAAGAAACGCAGCTTGTCAAGTTTTCATGCTTGTAATGTGGTCACGCATGCGCATTTGCGTATATAATTGTAAATAAAATGTAATGCATCAACTTACAAGGTAAAAAAAACCGTAATATAATGTACATTAATTTTGCAACATACCTTAAGGCTCTGGCCACTTCCGGTTGATGTTTGCGAGCTAGGGCGAGCATTTCTGGATTGATATCTACCCCAATGACGGATCCGTTCTTTCCAACAATTTGTGCAGTGATGTAGCAAATTTTTCCTCCCCCGGACCCAAGATCCAAAACAGTCTCCCCCTCCTCGACGTATTTGGAGGGATCCCCGCATCCATAGTCTTTGTCAAGAATTTCTTGCGGAATTACTTTCAAGAATTGTCGGTTGTATTGACGTGGACAGCACAAGGTAGGTTGATGAGTGCGCGCGCCTAAAACATATTTGTCATGAACGGCTTGCTGAACTTCACTCGAAATAGCGTTGGCTGCCATTTTGAAATTTTTTCTGTTAAAAAAAAATAGAGGATAAAATCTTTAGGAGAGAACAAATGAGAAAAATAATAATGAAGATATTTACCAAGAGATCATTGTTACACTAGACTATGTCCGTGCTATTCACGGGGCCGGTAATGAATTAAGTTTACAGACACACTTTTCCCGGCACACTTTTCCCGACATTTTTCGTGCCCGTGCCTCGTACATCTTATTGTGAGCCGTATGTGAGTTGGTCGACCGCTCTCTCCCGGCTTCACTTGCCATGCTGGTAGAATGGAAGAGTTTCACTTGCAATGCGGGCGTAAGGAGGGGGGAAGTGATTGTTCGGCTTTTTTTTTCGTACACCTGCTCAGCCGGATCCAGCATTATTATAAGGATTATATCATGGCGCCATCTTCCATTCATCTTAAGGCAATGTCACACCAGAACATCACCGTGCCTGTCAGTTGTCTGCATATTCACCAAAGCAACGCTGAAGAAGGGAGAATGCCAACACATCTGGCTGCTTACGAACGTCTGTATGCTTGCTGTTGACTTTATTCCCACCCTTTCCCTGGTAAAATTAATGGAATAGCCTCAATGGAAACTATCTAGATAAGTATTAAATTGAGGTCATTCTTGCTACTAATCAACTTGAGCAAGTGCTTGCCTTGCTACTAGTTCACTTATTTTCAGAATTCATCATCTTAACTTTCGATGGTGTTTGATTATTCCTGTCTGCAGCCGCCACCTATGTCTCAGACATCAAAAGAGACACGCATGGAGCTCTGCACTTTGGTTGGCAGATGGGCTCCTTAGCCATCCATCAATGGTGAAAAATTGATATTTTCACAATGAGATGAAGACGGAGATGCAAAGCATGCTCTATGCTGTGTCTGCAGGCTACACTCACAAGTCAGATTACGTTCATGACGGACAAAATGGTTTGGTGTGGTAGCGCAATGAATGTTACCTGCAGCAGGTGAATGAACCAAAGCTCAAAAGTAATGGCCCAACTCCCCTCTCCCAAACATCAGGAACTCCAACCTGTCCACATTAAACCTTATTTTCATATGCACTCCAGAACGAGGCCTGACGTACAGCAGCTTCTCCCTCTCCTCTTCCAGCATCCAGCATCATCCGCGTAGAACAGTGTCGTGATCTCCCCCTCCTATTTTCTTTGCGATATTTATTCATTGCTCGTAAGTATAGACTTTGCCAAAGAACATTCAATAAGTAAGAATTCGTGATTATGATCCCAATCTCCTATACATAATTTCTTTAGGTTGGAATGAGATGCGGACACAGAAAACCCATCATTAAGACAGCTAATGAAAACCGCTCAAATCAACTAAACGATCAAGAAACGGTAGCATTGAAAGAAAGCGAGCGGGTTTATTCTTGGGTTCAAACAATAACATCAATAATGCTGGCTATTAGTTGGTTTCTAACTTGGTTGAGTAACATTGACTGCATGCACGATCGTTGTTGCGGGCTTATCGCGGTTAGTATCAAGATGAAAAACAGGCAATTCAGCCACTGAAAATAAAGAGTGGCGCCCGCCATTGAATACTCTGTTTACTTTCCTAAGAAGACCAAACACCGGAGGTCCTGGTAGGGAAGGTGCCCGCAAGCAGGGTGCATTAAGACCAAACAATGGTGGGAATGGAGGGGGTACGGGAGAACGGAGGGGAAGGGGACAGTCGGTGCCATTTTCATAATGAGCGTTTGTCAACCAGCGTGCTCAAAAATGGGATTGAACAAACTTAAGCATGCGAAACATGGGCAGACAATAAACCAAACCATATCAATTTGGTAGATGTAACGGCTAATTGGGCAATGGCAAATGTAAAAATTATAAATAAGAAAATTTATAGACATAAAATACCGCCAGACAAAAAAGGTAGAGGTGACGATTAGACCGTCAGATTCTTTGTATTCATAGGCCTGTGAAAGTTGTGATATCATTCAACCAGGGAAAGGCCGCCAAGGTTAATCCTGTTAGCCAAGTTAATCGCACCGAATAATACTTTGGACGGTACATGAAAACTTGAAGATTACTACCGCTAGTTGCAATCTTATAGTTTTCATTTAACTTTCGAACTCTTAGTAGACGCGATTAACTTGGCTAATAGGATTAACCTTGGTGGCCTTTCCCTGGGTGAATGATATCACTACTTTCAAAGGCCGACCCTTTTTGGAAATTTGGCGACTTCTCTTGTACCAGTTTTGGTTATGGGTGGATAACACATGTTGTAATAGACTGTTGGATAACAATACGAACAATGGTACAATAATTTTGCATTTACGCGCCACTTCAGGGGCACGTGCTTCTAGCTGCAACGCCCATTTTACAAAAAAGGCACTCCCCTGTAATACTCTTTACTTACCAAAATTTAGATACGCACATTTTTCCTAACGAGCTGTAGACGTGTTTTTATACCCTATGAGAATTAACATGGGAGCCCCGACCTTAGTTAGTAGTAGTTAGCTAGCCAGTAACACAAATCAACGTTATTGATGGCACGTTTTCTCCAAAAAGGACACCTCCCAAACTTTAATGTTGTGGTATTCTTTGTTACTGGACCCAAGACACCTGATTCGAACTATTTCCAAACATTTCTACCGCATTGCGAATTTACACCAGTATGCTGAAATCATATATAAGCTCGTGACAGTTAAAAGACAACAATTAGACTCTTATGAATTACGCTCTAACAATTGATCTTCAACAACAATAAATCATCTACTTGGTGGCGACGTACTAGTGTGTGTCTAGATATGGCTTTACTTTACTTGTTAAAAAGTAAACTAATAAAAATTAGGAGTCTGAATTTAGATAATCAAATGTACAATTCAGAAAACTGCATTTGTTTAAGCACTGCTGTGCTTTAATAATAATTTAATTCATAAATTCCTTTTTGCTTACAAATTAAATTATTCTTAAAGCACATCCACTTAAACAGATGCAATTTTCTCAATTGTACATTTGATTATTTAAATTCAAAATCCTACATTTTAATCCGTGTATATTTTAACAAGTAAAGTAAAGCGCCATAACCCTTTCAATCATACTACCCTTTCTTTACGGCACATTTGACGTGTTTGTTTGTAATGATTATATAACGCTGATTGTGTCATAGTTATAAGGTTTAAGCTGAATCAGGTTAAACCGCATTTAATCCAAGCCAATTTGGAAAAAAAAAAAGTATTCTATCTAATACTCGGTGGGGGTTAATCCTATTAAGAGCTGAGAACAATTAAACTCATTTACTTGGCGGCGACACACCCGTCAGGATGTAAAAATATCCACACAAAAAAATGAAAACGTAAAAAAAAAATTGGATTGAAGCACAGACAGCTGATAATACTATTACGAACAAAAGATTTGTCTAATTGCTGTTGGATGCGTAAAAACGTGTAGCATTGGTCTTCTCTTGCACACACACTGAACTCCGTAATGAACATCTCAACGATTTCACACAACACCTCGTATTCACTCAATCATTATCTTCAATCATTTAACAAACCACACAGAACATTTAAGCTGTACCTTTTAAATAATTGAAGTGTTCTCGATTGCAGGGATCCCGGATCTTCTAATGTTGACTGTCGACGCAAACTCTGTCTCGACGATGAGACGCCAAACGCCAACGAGGAGATCCGTTATCAATCTCGTTATCAATCGCCAATCTACTTAACAACTTAACACACATGTGAGATAAAAGGTCAAGGTTGGTTTGAAACTTCGTCAATTCCGATATCGTACCCATCGAGGGGAGTACGACGTATCGCCGAATCCCGTTTCGCCAAATGTTTTTTCCAGTTTCGCCGAAAACTAATCTCTGATTAAAATTTGGCGAAAGGGGAATTCGCATTTCGCCGAATCCCGTTTCACCGGATCAAAATATTCTTAAAGAGAACAGTAAAGATGCCTTCCTAATTGGAAGGAATTTATGGTTAGTTGCTGTTTCTGAAGTTTTGTGTTTAGCCGCTGGGAGCACGGCAGCGCGAACTAGGCACGTAATTATTCGGTGAAACGATCATACACCCATCGAGGTACTTAGGGCTGTGAAAAAAATTTTCGGATAACTAAATGAAAAAAGTGACCCAGAAAA
Source organism: Lithobius niger (assembly GCA_023313725.1). NCBI lineage: Eukaryota > Metazoa > Arthropoda > Chilopoda > Lithobiomorpha > Lithobiidae > Lithobius > Lithobius niger. The sequence continues at coordinate 56,824 of JAHWFP010053330.1, read as the reverse complement.
GGTAACTTAGAGAAATTTTTAGAGATACGAGCTTTCCTGCACATACATTTCCAGCAAGCGTCCGATTTAGCTGTGGTTTGAAATAGTTAAGAAATTTATTACCACAATCCGAACAGAAAGGACCAATGTAAGATATTAGTTTCCTTACCTACAAACCGAAATAAAAAATACAAATAAAAGACTGGACGTCAGGTGATTTTTTGGGCTTGTAAAAAATGCCCGAGAACCATATTTCTTCCACTGCCTTAAGTTTTTTTTTTCTTGTGATCGGACGCGTTCAATATACTATGAGGCGCCACGTGGGATATAATCCTTCCGCAAAATAAATATTTTTTATTGACTGGTAAAAATTAATTAAGTGGTTCTCAGGAGTGGTGCAGTAAAAATTGATGTGAGGGAGCTGACGGTGTTTTTATGTTTACGTTTTATTCGTGATCTTTCAGATGCGGACGATGGCTTTTTTTTTTTGCCAAACAAAACGAAATCAGTAGCTTAAAATTTGTTGTGAAGTACAATATCCATGTTTTAATGACAGGATCAGTGCGCTACAGTTTTATATTTGATAAGTCGTTAGTTGTGACATACCTCTGAACGACCCTTCCATATTCGTTTCGAGGTGATCGTATGAATGGAATTGAGAGCTGATGTGGTCATCGCCTCCAGGAAATGTTTGGTGAAAGCAGGGACGACGCTAATGGGGAACGAGGGGGGGGAACGCTCAACCCCCTAAAATTTGAGCCACCCCCCCCCCCCCCACCACCACCACCACCATCAGATCAAGATCAAACGTATAAACGAAGAAAGTTCTGGTTATGATCCAGTCCCTGGCCTATACCCCCCCGTAGAAATTTTTGAGTGGACGGATGAAACCTGTTACAGGGGTCAGGTACATTATAGCAGTTTTAAAAAAACAGAGGTAGACATCTGGGAAACTTCATCCGAATTTTCCAGCCCCAATTTTCCAATATGACCGTTTTTTCGATGAAATTAAACATACCTTTATCCCTTCACCTGTGTTATCGAATTCCAAAGAGTTACATCATCTTATGGATGATTAAAACTTGTTTGTAATCAAGCCACCTGCAAAATGATACTAAATTTATGTAAATACGTCAACCGAAAGTGGTTAAAAAAATACGGTGTATGCAAATCAATACACAATCGTCGAGGACTACTTGCATAAAACACTTACAGAGGTTAGCAGTAAAGGTTTTCGAAACAATTAAACAATATGGAAAGAATAAATCCCAACCTTTCAGAAAATCTTAAGTATGTCCATTTCGGGCTATTAGAGGGGTCGCAAGAGCACTTTGAATTCGAAAATCACCTTACTCTTTTGCCGCTATTCCATTACCTCTTCACCTTTAAATGGACTTAGGACGGTCCGTATCTAAGTTAAACGAATTCAGTTAGGGTTGATGGAAAGAGTCGATCACCACCTTTCAGAAAATCTTAAGCATGTCGAATTCGAAAATGACCTTACGATTTTGCCACTATGGCATTTACTCTTCATCTTTAAATGGACTTAGGACGGTCCGTATCTCAGTTAAACGATTTCGGTTAGGGTTGATGGAAGGACTAGAACCCCACCTTTAAGAAAAGCCTAAGTATGTCCATTTCGGGCTATTAAAGGGCTCCCGAAATCACTTTGAATTCGAAAATCACCACACGCTTTCGCCGATATTCCATCACCTCTTCACCTTTAATGGGCTTCGGACGGTCCGTACCTAAGTTAAACGATTTCGGTCAGGGATGACGGAAATTATAGCTCACCACCTTTCTGAAAATCCAAAGCATGATCGTTTCAGGCTATTAGAGGGCTCCCGAGATCACTTTGAATTCGAAAATCACCACACGCTTTTGCCGCTATGCCATTATCTCTTCACCTTTAAATGAGCGTATGACGGTACCTTTTTAATAAATACAGATGCAAACCTATTTACGTTGCATTTTGGACTTATATGTCAGAATGCCTGAGCGGGGAATCGAACTTACAACTTTTGAAACCAAAAGCCGGTGTCTTACCGCTGAGCCATACTGACACGGCTTCAGCAGTATTACTTCGGCCTTTGGTTTGACATATAAGTCCAAAATGCAACGTAAATAAGTTTGCATCTGTAGTTTGCATCTGTAACTCTATAAAAAGGCTGTGTCAGTATGGCACAGCGGTAGGACTTCGGCCTTTGGTTTCAAGGTCGTGGGTTGAAGGTCTATGGTTTCAAAGGTCGTCGATTCCCCGCTCCACGATTCTCCGCTCAGTCATTCTGACATATAAGTCCAAAATGCAACGTAAATAAATTTGCATCTGTATTTATTTGACTATTGAAAAAGGCCGTGTCAGTATGGCACAATGGTACGAATTCGGCCTTTAGTTTCAATGGTCGTGGGTTCGAAGGTCTTTCGGTTCGAAGGTCGTGGACATATAAGTCCAAAAGGCAACGTAAATAGGTTTGCATCTGTATTTATTAAAAAGGTACCGTCATACGCTCATTTAAAGGTGAAAAAGTAATGGCATAGCGGCAAAGGCGTGGGTTAATTTCGAATTCAAAGTGATCTCAGGAGCCCTCTTATAGCCCGAAATGTACATACTTAGACTTTTCTTAAAAGTGGGGATCTATTGTTTCTATCAACCGTAACCGAAATTGTTTAACTTAGATACGGACCGTCCGAAGCCTATTTAAAAGTGAAGAGGTAATGAAATATTGGCGAAAGCGTGTGGTGATTTTTGAATTCAAAGTGCTCTCTGGAGCCCTCTTATAGCCAGAAATGTACATACTTAGACTTTTCTTAAAGATGGGGATCTAGTCCTTCCATCAACCCTAACCGAAATCGTTTAACTAAGATACGGACCGTCCTAAGTCCATTTAAAGGTGAAGAGGAAATGGCATAGTGGCAAAATCGTAAGGTCATTTTCGAATTCAAAGTGCTCTAATAGCCGGAAATGGACATGCTTAGAATTTTTTGAAAGGTGGTGATCGATTCTTTCCATCAACCCTAACTGAATTCGTTTAATTTAGATACGGACCGTCCTAACCCCATTTAAATGTGAAGAGGTGATGGAATAGTGGCGAACGCGTAAGGTGATTTTCGAATTCAAAGTGCTCTTGCGACCCCTCTAATAACCCGAAATGCACATACTCAGAATTTTCTGGAAGGTGGGAATCTAGTCCTTCCATCAACCCTAATCGAAATCGTTTAACTTAGACACGGACCGTCCTAAGCCCATTTAAAGTTGAAGAAGTAATGGCATTACGGCGGAAGCATAAGGTGGTTCGAATTCAAAGTGCTCTCGGGAGCCCTCTAATAGTCTGAAATGGACATACTTAGGGTTTTCTGAAAGGTGGGGATATATTCTTTCCATATTGTTTAATTGTTTCGAAAAGCACTTATTGCTAACCTCTGTAAGTGTTTTATGCAAGTAGTACTGTACGATGTTGTATTGATTTGCATTCACTGTATTTTTTTTAACCACTTTCGGCTGTCATATTTACATAAATTTAGTATCATTATGGAGGTACCTTGATAACAAACATGTTTTAACCATCCAGAAGCCGATGTAACTCTTTGGAATCCGATAGAACAGGTGAAAGCATATAGGTATGCATAATTTCATCGAAAAAACGGCCATATTGGAAAATTGGGGCTGGAAAATTCGGATGAAGTTTCTCAGATATCTACCTCTGTTTTTTTTTAATCTACTATAATGTACCTAACCCCTGAAGAGGTTTCATCCGTGCACTCAAAAATTCCTACGGGGGTACAGGAATTTTATTTCTATAAATTTTCACATTTATAACTTTCAAATTTACCATTGCCAATTAGCCGTTAGATTAGCCAAATTGACACGGATTAGTTTATTGTATAACCATTCTTCACATGCTTAAGTTGTTTCATTCCCATTTTTGCACGCTGGCTAACAATCGCTGATTTCGTTCGCTTCGCTCACTCACTTCAGCACATCCTCTTCAGTTGTTTGGTTTATCCCTGCACCTTCCCCTCAATTTTTCAAGATTTCGTTGACAGTTAGTCAACCAGAAACCCCCGAAGGTCGTTGTCAAAGATGAAGGTGAAGATGAAGGTGAATGGTAGGTGGTTGTCCTACCATTTATCATTCTTCTTTGGTCGTTGTTACTAGAACAGCAGAACGCGAAGCATTTTATTTTCGGGTTATTAACAAACACCCCGTTAGCTCGTGGATGCTCGTATTGTTGCGTAACCATCATGTAACTTGCTTCCCTTTATTCTTACGCAATCCACGGCAACGTTAATGTCTCCTTACCTTGTCCTTCGTTACAGTTCAGTTTTTACTTCGTCCAGGCTTTTACAATGAATCAAAGGACCAGTGTTGATTGTTCAAGCCATTGTTGCTTGAAATCTTTGGTTGCAACTTGGAAAAGAACAATTTAAATTCGCTGGTGGCTAATTTCAAAACCCTCCCACGCATTTATCCTAACCCCTACAACCCCCAAACCAACAAATGGACCATGCTCAGATCACCATGCATCCGTGTGCAAAAGTTCAGCTACGTAGGCGTTCTCAATTTTGCGGTAGCCATGAGCAATGAGTCTATGGGATTTAACATGAGGCCAGCGTTACTAGCTCGTTACCAACCAGTTACCAACTTGCTAGTCAGTAACATAAAAACAACGTTATTGACGCATCTTTCTCTCTATGAATGGTGGACACTCAGCCTTTAACTTTCAGTTTTTCTCTATCCCTGCACCTTCCTCTTACATTTACCACAATTTGAAAGATTTCTGTCGCATTGGGATTTATCCTCAACATGCCAAAATATGCTTTCAGTTGCTTAGAGTTAACAGACACAGAACAGTCAAGAAATAGTGTTCGGTTCGCAGCATTGTGGAGATGTGGGGATAGTTTAATGTAATTAAAATTTCAGTCTAATGTTCATTCCATAGCATCGTGGAATGGCAGGCGTGTAATCAGTAAAATCAATGAAGTCGAGAAAATATTGGTTTACGGTGATATTCTTGGACTACAAGAAGCAGCTAGTATGCATAGTTTTAATGGTTCAGCTTTTAAACCGGACTACGTTTCCTCGGGTTCAAAGGTAGGCATTTTTGTTAAGTGGTGTGTGCCGTATCTGGTTCACTCCTTGAAATTTAAGATCCCGGAAATTGATGCTTGCTGTAATCAGGGTGTGGATATTGAACCAGTTGGTTAGTTTGGTGTTGGTGCATGTTGTGGATTCACCCACTCTTCAGGCATGGAACAAGTGGCCCCAGCAATTGGCTGCTCATTACATCATTGGAGGGGATTTTAATTCTCATCATTTCGACTGGGGCTCAATTGGGTGTGATACTAAAGGGCGCAGATTAGCAAGTGCAATACATTCTGCGGGTTTGTTGATAATCCAGAATGGCACACCGACTTTCACTAAGTGGCAGGGTGGATGTGTTCAGGAATCTGTGTTGGATATGTTTTTGTGTATGCCTAGGTTGGCTACCTCTTTTTGCTTTTACGTGTCAGATGATCAAAGAAGCAGCGGCCATTTTCCAGTCATTCTTTGCCCTGCCAGTGCCCCTTTTGTAAGTAGTCGAAGCAGGCCAACTGCCGACAATGGGGTTTTCACCAGTTGGGTTGCTTCATATGCTAGCAAAAGATAGGTGAAAAGTACGGTTCCCGGTATGAAACCACGTCCCGAATGGTGGACAACGGCGTGCACAGTTGCTGTGCGAGACAGGCGCAGGACCTACAAGTGGTGGAAGCGTAATCCTTGTGATGAGCTGTTGCTGATTTACAGTGGGGGTAGTTAAGGAATCTGCGTTCATAATTAGAAAAGAAAAGTTGGGTTTTGCTGGTAGGTTAAGTGACCAGGTTAGATCAGCTGGATCTCTTGTGGTTGCATGGCACGTTTTGCGCCACCAAGATCAGAAGTTCATGCAGACTTGGGTTTATGAACACGGATCTTGCAGTAAGGTTCTTAGAGGGAGTGATAAGGCCAATGCCTTTAATGAGAGATTCGCGAGTGTGTACACTCTCCCGAGTGGTGTGCATCCTGGAGGATCTCAGGCCTGCACAGCGTCAATAACTTCGGCCCTTGACGCTCCGTCAGAGGTAGCTGAGTTTTTGTCTGCTCTGTCCAAGTGCAAGCTTAGCAGCGCGCAGGGCATAGATAGAGTTTCTTACGAGGACAGAAACTGTTGCTCTTTTCCAGGACTTGTTTGACGGAGGTCCGGTTCCCCAGTCATGGTTGTTCTCCATTTTGGTTCCCGTACATAAGTCTAGCAGCGATAGGTCTAATTTGGTCAACTATAGGCCTATAACTCTTCTGTCTAGTCTTCGTAAAGTTTATGAGAGAATGCTCATTCGACGTCTTTTGTGGCATTTGGAGTACTACAACTGTTTGTCTCCAGTTCAGTTTGGATACCGATCGATTAGGAGTGCCCAAGACACTGTTTTGTATCTTCTCTCGAGGATCAGAGATGGCTGGCTACATGGGCTCGTTGTAGTTGCATTCTTTTTAGATATAAAAGCTTCCTACGACACTGTCGACATTGCATGGGTCTGTTCTGCTATGTTGAAAATGGGTGTTAGTCCGAAACTCGTCAGTGCCATTGTAGCTCTTCTTGGCAAACGCAAGAAAATTATAAAGTGCGATTTTAAAATACGAAAATCGTACCGGTTTGTGACGACACAATTAATGCGTTTATGGTGGTGGTCTATTACGCGCAATGCCAATTGGGACAGTAGCTGCCTTCTTCGCTATGCGAAACACAGCTACTATCTCAGTTGACCTTGGCCATCGTAACATGGCGAATGTGATCGGCGCGTGGCTGTTGTAAGGCAGGCGGAAAGTTATAGGCAGGCGGCGTGTTGCTTTAATTGACAGAATTTACAGACTATCGTTAAAATTTAATTCGTTACAGTATTTTCCCTCTTAAAATATCGAAACAATTTATTAAACATTAGTACACCAAAATATTTCAATTTGTTTATGACACTATTTTAAACCGATTGACTTTGCCAGCAGCTGAAACCTTTGTACTGTGAAATATGTTAGCTTTAATACCCCATACAGCTCAAAGGGTCAAAGGGTTTTAGCGAGCGTTAACCGCACCCGGTCATCTGCCCGACGAAGCCCTGTAAAGCCGATACAGACCATACAGCTCTGAAGAGCTTCAACAATACAACTATTAAACAATGCATCTGTGAGAGAGAGAGTATGGCCCGTTTGGCGTCAAACCGTAGTTTTACCCGTAACGTTCGGCAGCTGGTTTCGAAATATTTTAAACAGACTCCCACTTACCAAGTTTCTGAATATATCTGATTTTTGTACTCTCAGTTTTTTGAACATCCAGAAAACTTAATTTGGTTTTCTGGTCTCCGTGCGGTTTTTAAACTAGGATTGGTGTTAGTTGGACTTAACCCCCATCCAAGTTCCTTACCACTTTCTGTGGTTAAACTGTCTTTTTATTTTATTATTATTGTAACGTCATTGCTGGTCACATAAGGGAAAAACCCGACGACGTCAGAGCTGATTACATAAGGGAAAAACCCGACGACGTCAGAGCTGATTTCATAAGGGAAAAACCCGACGACGTCAGAGCTGATTACATACGGGAAAAACCCGACGACGTCAGAGCTGATAACATAAGGGTGAGTCAAAACGCTAAATAAATATGGATTAGTCATTTTACTGATTATATCAGGATGGCCCCAATGACCCTTAATTAGATAGGGGAACCCATGAGATCATCACTGACTAGATAAAGACTTTTTTTTAAATCTGAATAATGGGCAGCCATCTTGAAACTCACTTGTCATCTCGGCAGCCATGCTGAATATTGCAGATTGGCTAAAGTTGGCCTTCATTTCTCAGTTGGTATTTTTTCTGTAAATTTAGTATGGTGAGTGAAGAAATTTTTTCTTACGCTAAAGCTGGAGCGTAAGCATGTTGATTATGATCATCGCTAGTTAGCACCCGTCAAAGCATGAGGCCATTGAAATAACCAATGTACCATCGAAAAAAACCAAAGGTAACCTAACCTGTCTCACATACCTTATTTTGTTCTATCTACATCATTGAGGACGTATGATGTGCGTGTTTGTACGTCTACTCCTCTGGAACCAAAGCACCTACAAACATGGGAGTAGGACCAAACGAAAGATAATTAAATTTCGCTCAGCTTAGGCCTATTTTCATCGCTGTAACTTGATAGTATAACCCTCAAAAACCCGAAAAACTCTAAAAAAGGAACGTCAAAGTTTTTTTTTAACCCTCTTTATGTTTGTTCATGACGTCATAGTTTGTTGATGAAAACCTCCTCGAACTAAGATAGATGATCTGGAGAAGGATGCATGGAAAAAAATAACCTAAAAGGACGACGTATTTTGCAACACGCCACATATAGATCTTAAAATTGGTTTTATATTAACTGACTTGATGCATGAACAAATCAAAACAATAGATTTGGTTTTAAAACGGTGTCAAACATTCATGTTTCTGAAGGACGGAGATGCGTGTATTGAACGAGCAGAGCGAGTGATTTCCACGTATAACTTTTCAATGTGTGTTTTGCTGTTTCGCTTTGCTCTAATAATCTTTCATCTCTCACCTTCTTAGGAGATTACACTTGACGTTCTGCAGATGATTCCCCAAGTGAGGGATCATCAGAAAGTGAAGTGATAAGTATACTGAGCAGGACGTAAAGAACAATATTCTTAAAATAATTAAATCAGGATAAGCCATATAAAGTGTATACTAACACAAATTACAAGTGAAGTGTGGTTCTTGGTGGTTACGTTGATTCAGTTACGTCTGTTAGGAAATGTTCGCGCTGATTGAGTGAGCAAAGCGATAAATTGCTTGATAAATTGCTTGATCTTTTTGCTTGCCTCCTTGGACGTAAAAAAATTATATTGACCTTCTCTCGAGATAACCTATATCGCATATTACACTCTTATAATTTGCTTGATAGTTTTTTATGTGGAAGGTCTGTCTGTATCATAAGTGTTGCGGCAAGAAATCTCCTCGAGCGTAACGAGACGACGCAGAATGAGCGAGCGAAGCGAGCGACGCCATTAGTTTCTTTAACAAGCTATTAAGTAAGATTTTACAGCATGGCTGTTACTATAGTTTTGACCCCCAATTAACATTTATTAATTGGAAGACCATTGCAGTACTCATCAGACTACGGCCCAAATGCGCACATGCGTTTTTTAACGTGCGTTGACGCTGTGTTACCGCAGTTGTGGTGTGGTGTACGTGACCGTCTGTTGGTTACTGCTCACATACCTCCGTCGACGTTGTGTTACCGCACGTCCATCGTGCGTTCGCTTTTTGCCAGGCACTACCCCACAACAACGCAACGTCAGCCTTACGCACCTCCGATTTCTCAGTACCTTGTGTAACTTGAGCGCTGCACACATCCGTTATTTATCGTGTTACCAAAAATGGCGTCCAATATAGAAGCAATTGACATGGAATTGTTTTTTTGGGGAAGTAAAGAACTATCCTGATATATGGGATGTTGCTGCAGAAATGATTGAAGACTCATTGGGAAGTAATTAAAGAACTTATCCGAATTTTTTAGTTAATCTCCAAAAGATGTATAAAATCTTCCCCTGGTACGTCTTAAATCAGTATATGAATGTACCCAATATCGTCTCATTGGTTTCAACTATTTTTTTGTTCACCTGGTTAGCAAAGTGAGTGCGGCGGAGTGTGTACTGACGGTATTTCACGGTCGTGTGTGTATTGATTTCTACGTTAGCGCAGCGTCAACGGACGTTTAAAAAACGGATGTGTGCAGCGGGCCTAAGCCGACTGTGGTTAGCTGATACTTCACTAACATCTCTTTCCCATTGGCTAAAAAAAAAACTAGGGTAAAAAAATCTGGGTAATTTCATGAAGTACTAACCTTTTACAGCCAAGCTGCTATTGGGATGTTTGAGTGTTGAGTACTTTTTTCCTTTCCAACGAGTGGGCGGAAGGACTGCATGAATTTTAACGAGTTGAAACAGCGCACGTCATATGATGAAGGTGTGAAGCTGAACGTTGGTTCTGCTTGCACAAATAGCTTGTTTTGAATATTTATAAAGTGATACAATTGAATGTCTGAGTAACAGTGCCCAACCGAGAATAAATGCAAGTGGCCAATGATCTGTTTACTATTTTTACCGCAACTCGAATGTTTACCGTTTTTGTACAACTCTTTCATTGTTGAACCATTGTTGCAGCAGTGGATTTATACCATGAAGACACACTGCTGCAACAATGAAACCGTTGTCTTAAAACTAGTAAGAACCACGGCTAGGCGTGGGTTTCTTACTTACGTAAGTAAAAAAACGAAGGTCTTTGGTTCCTACTTAAGTAGTGAAAAAACAATCGCTGTCCATGTTTACGCAACTGCAGTACTATACGGAATGAACGTAATCCACCAAGGTTTCTTTCCTTTCACGTATGATATTGAAGTTGATGTCATCTATCAACTGGCAACGATAGCCCTGGTTGACGTCCCCATTCTTTAGTTCTTAAATGTTTTAGAAAGAACTGTTGCGTGCATCTCTCTCTCTCTCCTCTCTTCTCCTCCTCCGCCTTGCATTGTTGGACTACTCCATGCACTACGTCATTATTGGAGTCGCGTGCTTCTTCACTGTCGGGCAGAGATGCGGACATTGCTGCCCTCGTGCAAAGAATTAACAATCGCTCGAGCCTGCTGCCCTCGACATTGTTAGTTCTCAGCACTCGGGAATCAGGGGATAACCTATACAAATATCTTTGCGGCATTGTTGAAATAAATGGCAGTGTTAGCACATTGTTTGCGAACCATCTTCGAACATATTTGTACAACAATAATTTGCATTGCTGCGATGAGCATTTGGGGATCTGGACATTTGTACAATAACGATTTGCATTGTTAGTAACAGAGACATTGTTGTGATAGTATAACGAGCCATTCGTGGCTGGGTTCATGGCCCACATCAATGAAAATTGAGGAAAAATGTAGTTTTCAAGGAAATATTGACCAAGTAAAATTCACTCAGTGTGGTAAGTACTTCAATGCTATCTTCTCTCATATGGTGCACACACTTGAGAAAAGCAACACAAATAAACAAAAACAAAAAATTCTCCACTCAACCCTCGAACTTAGTTCGGGCTTAGTTCGGGAGTCTGGGCAAACACCTCTGCGCCATCTGTAGCTGGCGCAGATAAATACTTTGTGGAAAACCAAGGCCGAGTGAGGTTGCTTACCTTTGCTCACAGGTCACATTCGGTTCACGTTTGCTCTTCGTGTTTGTAATTTTCGTTTCCCTCTGTTCTGACAAATGAAAAAAAAAAAATATTGCCGGCGCAGATAATTGTGTTGCCAAAATTAAGGCCGAGTGAGGTTGCTAAGCTTGGCTGACATGAATGTTCGGTGCTGTCGTCTGGTGGTGGATATTGGATAGGCGTAGTGTTGCGTAGTTATAATTTTTTGTATTACTCCCTCCCACAGTGACCGGTGGTGCAAGTGGTTCTTTTTGGGCGGGTTGCATCGGATGGGAAGAGATTGGGACTACGTGGTGGCAAGGAGGGACTAGCGTAACCTAACGCAGGCAGAATAGGCAGAGATCTGGGGAGGGCAGAAAGATAGGTAAGGCGGAGGAATGTTGCCGATAGGGTTAAAAAAGTATTTGGTAGGATACGTGACTTAGTAGGGGAAGAGACGACACATTGTGACATTGTGACGACACACCGTGACGGATGTATCTCCTCGATTACATTTGGGACAAACAACGTTATACCAACTTTAACGCCTTTTATAACTAGCGTTCGCCCCTGACTGTTAAAACAAAGAAAAATTATACATCCTTCGAAAACACATTTTTTTTATTTACGTTTTATTGCGAGCCATTTTCTTGCAGACACAGCTCGCAGTGTGAAATCTTATTCGCACAAAAATTCACAACGGGCTAATGGTTCATTCAAGCGTATAAGGCACTCTTTCATGCAGCCGGCTGTGTCTTTCCTCTCATAAGTAGCTAAATCGACCCGTCTGGGTGGCAGTCGGTACAAAGATCTTTCGCCGTTGTCATGCCTGTTCGCGGAACCTGGAAGAACAAAATTTGTCCATTAGGATAGAATTTAAATCGTAACAATAGAGAAAATCCCTAAGAAAGAAATCCTGAATTACAGGATTGGACAGATTTAGGAAAGAAACCAAACTCAATCAATACAGTGTTTCTCATTTTCACTAATGTTATTGATTAGACGCAGGTAAAGAAAAAATTGTGATTGTTACAACCACTTTTTGGTCAAAGTTCAGCTTCTAAGGGGGCATTCAAGTATTATGTCATCATGAAGAGGGGAGGGGGTTTGCTAACTGGTGATGAATGCTGATGAGGAGGGGGGAGCAGTTGATGACGTAAGCACCGTTATCCCAGTAATCCCAGTTAAAGGGGTGGAAATATGGAAGAAAAAATAAAGGTCCTCAGAAAAAACTTTGGACATACAGGTAAATACCCCCTCTGGGGTGGGGGGGGGGGGTAAATTAGAAATGACGTAATCTGGAAGGGGGTTGACCAATTGGTGACGATTGATGACGAGGAGGGAGAAGTTGGGTTAAAAATGGCCAATTTCTTGATGACGTAATACTGTAACTCCCCATAAGTATGACCTAACAATTATGTTATTATTTTGTTTACATAAAAATACGGGGTAAAAAAAACATTAAAAAATACATTGTATGACTGTCCAGCAACGATGGTCATAGTTTTAAAGCAACGGAGAGGAAGAAAGTATATGTACAGCACATATATTGCTCTTTTCCCTCAAATTCCTTAAAACAACCAAACATATTTCACTGCAGACACATGTAGTCGTTACGCCAATATAACTTATCTGGATCTGTTGTCATTGGATCATGGCCAACGACAAGCTAATGTGTTTATGTTGATGCATACGCTAAACTACTTAATCAGTTTTCAAAACATTTAAAATTTGACAATGGCCAAGGATGTGAAAACATTCGTTGGATTTTAACATATTTTTATTCATTAAAACTTGCTTAAACTGAAAAGGAGCTAAATTGGAGACAGAGCCGGCTCGAGGGTCACGCCAGCAACGCGGCCGCGTAGGGCCCCGGATTAAAGGGGGAAGGCCGATTACGAATTGAAAATCCTTTATACTGGGGCAAACTTAAGAAAAAAAACGTATGAGAATCTGTGCTATTGCTTTGAAACTTCGGGAATGATGTGGGTCGATTGGTCGAAGCGTTGTGCGACTCGAAACCGAAACTAGTGGTACTTGCTGCTGTCTTTTTCGTCGGCAGTTGGCAGTCTGGTAGGAAATGAGAAATGCGAAACGCTACCGTGGACATTCCTTTTTTCGCCCCCCCCCCCCCCGTTTTTTTCTTCTCCACCTACTTTCTTTTTCTTTTTTTAACTTTTCTTTCCACCTTTGCGAAGTATGTTTTTTGTTTCTATGACCGAGGGTACACGGAGTTTTTTTACGCCGTTTTATCTTACGTCGATGTAGTGCTTAGAGCACTTTAAGAACCTCCCTGTACCCACTTAAAACCATTTCAAGTCGCTTTATCACAAATCACCTCGATACGTCGACGTAAGGAGTTGAAGCGCTCTAACAACCTACGTGTACCCACCTAAAACCCAATTTCTACGTCGCTCTAAAGATTGCTTCCCTTTGATTGGTTGAAATGAGCGCGCTGAAACGTCACGAAACTAAGACGGCAACCTGTCACTTCGTTAAAACGAAGTCGAAAGCCAGCCGGCTGAATGGGGACTTGGGAATAAAGAGGGGTTTGCTTGATGGGGGGATTAGATAAACGCGACGCAGGAACCCCCGCTGTCGTTTTAACTCACTCCAACTACAACCTCCGTGTAACCACCTGTCTCCTAAAGCGATGTGAGTTCAAGTCGACGTAAGGTAAAGCGACGTAAGATAAAGCGACGTAAGAAACCTCCGTGTACCCTCAGTCTATGTGTGTTTCTTGTTTGCTGTTATAGTTAGTAACGATTTTTTCCCGTTTGCGTGACTATAATTAGCCATTTTTGCAACTTTATTTACTGCTTTAGTGGTTGACATTCTTTTTTGTAATAAAAAAAAGTGAAATGGATGTATGAAAAATTATTGTTTACTGATTCTAATCGAACACGAATGAAAATATCGGGAAAAATACTTTTGAGGCCCCAGTTACTGAACCCGCGTAGGGCCCCAAATTATCTTGAGCCGGCCCTGATTGGAGATAACTATACGGTAAAATATAGTAATGTCAATGCATCCGGGGACAGCACTGCTGCCCACTATGGTGCGATTTAGTGTGCCGTCTCCCGGATGCTGTGATTGGGAGTTTCTTTATATCTTCTCAATGAATTTTCATTTCTCTTCATCAACCATCTCTTTTTAACAAAAGAGTAAGTCAATATATCAGTTTATCGCACGGTCCCTAACTTCCACAATGCTAAAAACGATCAGCGATATATCCCATATCACCACACTGTGTGATATTATTCATAACGCAACACCAAAGTGTGGTGATACGAGACGATGCCACGCACAGCAAAGTGAAATGTCACATAACGTGACTGTGAGATGATAATTTTTACATCATCAAGTTTCCATGATGTGCAACACGATAATACACATCAGTCCATTGAATTAAAAAAAAAGCAATTCTCCTAAACCTTTTTTTTAAAGAAAATCTCACCTTCAAGACACAAAACACCCTCTCGCTCAAATGGTATCGGCCACAAACCTGACTGCATCAATGCAGAAATTCTGCAAACGTGACGACATAATGTTTACATAAAACAACCCATATGAAGGCATACTTTCCATTTACGCCAACAATTTTGTTTTTTATTTCGAAAGTTAGGGACTGTACGATAAATTAGTGATACCACCCGGGCGAACTGTATTGGATTTATGAGCCTATGGCCAATATCCCTTACATGACCAATCTGCTCAAACTACGTCTCGATGTCTTCTCGGCCTTAGGCCTTTACTTCATCCTGAGGTAGTTCTCGCGGATTGGCCATGTATGGGACATCGCCCATCGGATTATAAATCTGATACAGTTCACCAGGGGTGCTATAACTATTACATAGCGCATGAAAGTATCGTTTAGATAACCTTAATACTGTGAATCACTCCATTTCTCTAATAATTTGTTCTGCAAGTTTTAAAATGCAGAAAATTCTTTTGTTTGGTGTGCCTATCATGGGAGTCCTCGTTTTACGTGACTTAAATTTGAAATGTAGCTAGGCATAGTTTGTTTTGGATTTACTACATGAAAATAAATAGCTGAAAATCGTACAGTTCATTTAATATGCCTAACCGTTGCCTGTGTAACAAGGAAATGCTAGCTGATGTAGGCAGGAGGCTACATAGGATACATATTACCACGTTCTAGCTGATCTAGGCAGCATCGCACATAGGATGTACATGGCCGTGTTCTGCATGACCTTTAGTCTTTTTTAAATATTAGTCTGATTCGCTGGCCCAAACAATAATTCCATTTTCAATATGTGACGTTATAAATACACTGTATAATAGGCATTTCAGCTCTATTTTTTAATAAAACATATCCAGCTCAGCTAATTTGTGCAGTAGCTAGAAAAAACCGTTTAATATTAATATATTGAAGTTTTTTTTTTTAAAGGCGGTAGGGTCCTTTTTCGAGTCACCGACCAGATCAACGTCTTCGGATGACTACGACGAGCTATGCCACCACTTCAGCCATGACGACAACAACACCTCAACACCTGACTACCACCTAACTCACATTACAATGTATGCTTAAAACTCACACCATTAAGGAAAAGTATTAAACAACTTAAAAATAGCAAACACCAAAATCAGAATAGAAAGAATTAAATGTAGTTAACAGATGACAAGGTTATAGTCATTAATGCACTCAGTAAAACTTCAATTTCAACTATATGCTTAACCTTGAATACAAGAAAACTTGCTCATACAATGAATTTTGGAAGAAAAATCCAATAGAAAAAAATACCCTAACAACCTAAAAGTTGCCACGAACACTACCAGTTGCTCCTGTGTTATATTTAGTTGCACTGGGCATTTTTAGGATGGTAGAAAGGATAACAAATCGGTTTTCTCGCTTTTGTGTAGTCTACGAACACGTACAATGAAGGTCTTAACTGATGAAGAGTGGTGTGCATTTTCACAGTCACTAGGAGAGGTGACCTGATGATATAGACTGGGAGCTACTGCCAGTGTTATCCTAATTTTGAGTCGGAAAGGTTTGAGGTAGTTGATGTGTAGGCAGTACCCAACTGAGAACACATATGCAATTCTTAAGCTGCGCAACCAGTCCTGTTGTGTCAAAGGTCATCATAAATATTTAGAAAAGTCATCGTCTTAATTAAATTCGCAAATTTTTCTATTAAACAACTCATCTTGGTGTATAAAAAGTACACCGTGCTTAAGAATGCAACTTTCCAGTCCAAAAATCGATTAAGAATCGATTAATATCGTTTAAAAGTCACCACTTACCTAAATTCGAGTACCCGAAAAATTCTTTCACCAAAAGATTCCTTAACATGTGTAGAAAGAGGATTGACACTTAAGAATGGAAAAAAATATCAATAAGGTGCTTAAGAACAGCTTAAAATCAAAGGTTATACTAAATATTTCAAAAATCGTCATTTTATCCAAATTTGCATGTCGGCAAACTTTTTTTCTCAAACAATTCGTGTTGGTGTATAAAAAAATACACAGTTCTTAAGAATTAGTCAGGGAGCAGTTGTAGGGAATTTAGGGCTATTCAGCACAATTTGCCAACTTTTATTTTTCACTTGGGAGTTGTTGTTTACATTCAAGGAATATTTTTTCACATGTTGCCACCTTAGCAATAATGTATTAGGCATTAAAGATGGCGGCCAATATGGTGCCCAATTTTGCCATTTGGCCAATAATTATGCAAGAACACAAAAAACGGTTGGGATTGAAGTTGTTTGCAATAAAGTAATCTACAATGTTGCTCCCATACATTTTTTTCAAACCGCTTATGGTTTTCGAGAAAAATTGATTTTACGCCGATTTCGGCCATTTTTTGGCTAATTTAATGCGTATAGACGTCTCACTTTGTCAACTTACAACTTTCAATTGCTGCTGCGTCGTTTCTTATTCAGGTGAATGGCTCCAATTATATTCATTTGAAAAGTGGGAATGTCTTCGTTGCAACAAGGGTAGTTTGAAGGGTCTACGACTGTGAGGAGCTGAGCTACTCCCGTTTTACTAGGGGCTTGTATCACAGTCACCGTTGGATTTTTCGCTCATTTTCAACTTTCAACTGTTATTGTGACGTGCTAATTTAGCTAGATAACTATAATTAGATTCATTCGAAAGGTGGGACTGTCTTCTTGGCAACAAAGGTAGATGGAAGGGTCTATGACTATTAGGAACCGAGCTAAGGTCGTTTTACTATAGGGGCTGATATCGCAGTCATAGTTGGATTTTTCGCTCATTTTTAACTTTCAACTGCTATTGTGACGTGTATAATTTAGGTGGTTGACTCCAATAAGATTCGAAAGGTGGGAATGTCTTCTTTTCAACAAGGGTCTACGAGTGTGAGGAACCGAGATACTCCCGTTTTACTAAGGGCTGGTATCACAGTCACAGTTGAATTTTTCGCTCATTTTCAACTTTCAACTTCTATTGTGACGTGTATAATTTAGGTAGATGACTTCAATGAGCTTCATTAGAAAGGTAGTACTGTCTTATTTGCAATTAAGGTAGTTGAAAGGGTGAACGACTGTGAGGAACCGGGCTACGCTCGTTTTACTAGGGGCTGGTATCACAGTCACCGTTGGATTTTTCGCTCATTTTCAACTTTTAACTTCTATGTGACGTGTCTAATTTAGGTAGACCCTTTCAACTATCCTTGTTACATGGAAGGCATCCATACCTTTCGAATGAACCTAATTGGATTCATCAACCTAAATTAGACACGGCACAATAACAGTTGAAAGTTGAAAATGAGCAAAAAATCCAGCGGTGACTGTGATACCAGCCCCTAGTAAAACGGCCTAGCTCGGTTTCTAACAGTCGTAAACCCTTTCAACTACCCTTGTTGCAAAGAATACAGTCCCACCTTTCGAATGAATTTAGCTGAAGTCATCTACCTAATTTAGACGTCACAATAACAGTTGAAATTTGAAAGTAAGCGAAAAATCCAATGGTGACTGTGATACTAGCCCCTAGTAAAACGGGCGTGAATCGGTTCCTAACAGACGTAGACCTTTTCAACTACCCTTGTTGCAAAGAAGACAGTCCCACCTTTCGAATGAATCTAATTGGAGTTATCTACCTAAATTAGACGTTTCATAACAGCAGTTAAAAAGTTGAAAATGAGCGAAAAATCCGACGGCGACTGTGATACTAGCCCTAGTAAAACGGCCGTAGGTCGGTTCGTAACAGTCGTAGACCCTTTCAACTACCTTTGTTGCAAAGGAGACATTCACACCTTTCGAATGAATCTTATTGGAGCCATTCACCTGAATTATAAACGACGCAGCAGCAATTGAAAGTTGTAAGTTGACAAAGTGAGACGTCTATACGCATTAAATTAGCCAAAAAATGGCCGAAATCGGCGTAAAATCTATTTTTCTCGAAAACCATAAGCGGTTTGAAAAAAATGTATGGGAGCAACATTGTAGATTACTTTATTGAAAACAACTTCAATCCCAACCGTTTTTGAGTATCACTAATAGTTCTTTCATAATTATTGGCCAAATGGCAAAATTGGGCACCATCTTGGCCGCCATCTTTAATGCCTAATACATTATTGCTAAGGTGGCAACATGTGAAAAAATATTCCTTGAATGTAAACAACAACTCCCAAGTGAAAAATAAAAGTTGGCAAATTGTGCTGAATAGCCCTAAATTCCCTACAACTGCTCCCTGACTAATTCTTAAGAACTGTGTTTTTTTTTATACACCAACACGAATTGTTTGAGATAAAAAGTTTGCCGACATGCAAATTTGGATAAAATGACGATTTTTGAAATATTTAGTATAACCTTTGATTTTAAGCTGTTTTTAAGCCCCTTATTGATATTTTTTTCCATTCTTAAGTGTCAATCCTCTTTCTACACATGTTAAGGAATCTTTTGGTGAAAGAATTTTTCGGGTACTCAAATTTAGGTAAGTTGGTGAACTTTTAATTGATATTAATCGATTCTTAATCGATTTTTTGACTGGAAAGTTGCATTCTTAAGTAGAGTGTATTTTTTATACACCAAGATGAGTTTTTTGAGAAAAAAAATTGCCGTCACTGCGAATGTAGTTAAAATGGTGACATTTCTAAATATTTAAGAAGACCTTTGACCCAACAGGACTGGTTGCGCAGCTTAAGAATTGCATATTTGTTCCGACTCAAAATTAGGATAAAACTGGCAGTAGCTCCCAGTCTAATAATTATTTTCCACCGTTTAGCTTACGACATAGCCATAGAAAATAAAATTTTGGTGGTATATTCACTGATTATAATATGAAATGCTATGTTTCATAAGATCAGGACATTTCAAGATCATAGATCATAGATCGGTCCGGCATGGTGGAATGGTGCAGCCGTCCCTATCCCTTCACACTGATTGAATTGCGCTTTTTTTTAAGTGCATCACCTTGTTTGACATGATTTAATTAACGAAAAAGCAAGAAAAAAGTTCATTGAAGACTGTGCTATTGCTTTTCAATCTTCGAAACGTGTTTTCATTATACAATTGTACAATATTTTTTAAATTCTCGGTAAAGAACGGAAGGTATCAAAATTAATACCTGAAGAGTAAGTCGTTCAACTTCAGAGGACCGTGTGAGAAAGTAACTGGCAGAGGGATTAAATAATCTAGTTTATACTTGTGAGACATGGATTACATACCCAACTTGCAGGACGTAATAAGACGAATGTTGTAAAGATTAAACAACGGTGAAGTTACATATTCATTCCAAGAAGCCTATCAATAAGTATTTTGTTTGGTTTGAAACCGCCAACGCAAATGAAGCCCACTGTTAGCAGAGGCGCAATACCAAGAAAGAGAGTGAAATTCGGTAAACAATGCATAAACTAACCTAAGAAAGATAGTTTAAGGTCGAGCAGTATGCACAATGGTGTAGGCTGAATAATAGTCACGTAAATAAAATTAAAACCATATCCCCACTTTCTAAGTAAACATACGTAAACAACCACTTTCTAAATTATTGTAAGAATAATGTAGTGTATAACCCCTAAAAATTCTTGGTATAATGTAGGCTACACCACTCGCCTACACTCGGGCTTAAGTTTTCATCATTACTCTAGTCAGGTCATCTCCTTTCTGTTCATCCTATTGATGCATACACCATTTTTCAAGATTTCATATTCAAGGCTTCAAGACTGGTATTTCATTTTTATTTTAAACGACATTTCCAGGTTTTCAAGGAGTCGCACGAACCCTGAATTACTTAATCTGTAGTTTTGTACTAAGCACACTAAAAGTATGGTTTTTACGATTTTTCAGCGATGTTGTTTAGCCAAGTAGAATGAACCAATCGGACCTATCGTGTTTTAAAGAAAAAGTTGTAAAAACATGTGAATACAGCAGTAAGGTTTCACATGGACTAAACAGTACAGGAAGATTGCGGTATGTGAAACTTTACAGGAAAGTTTATTTATGTTACTTTGCTGTTTTGACTTCGGATTAGTTAAACCTTACCTTAAACATCAAATGAGCTCGTTTTTGTTTTTTACGTTTTTATGTTTTGACCTTAGCTCATCTGCTAAAACGTTTGTTTGATAACGAGTGGTAAGCTATCCAGAAACATTGTATTTTAGTGTTTTCACCCTGCGTTATTGGCTTTTTAGTATTCTAGTAAACTAGGCTTTCAGTATTATCAGGAATACCATCACCGTATGCTACGTATGCTTTACTTCGTATGAATTATTTACTCCTGCTATTATGCATTATGAACTATTTACTAATTTTTAGTCAGATGCTAATTGATGTCACGAAGTTGTGGGATACGTGAGTGTCTATTGGCCTAGCCTAGTTAAGTTACGTAAGATTAGGTACCGTGAATTTGGTATAAAAATCGTTTTGAGACATTAACGCTAGCACCAAACTGATTAACTTTGGTATCGTCCATTTTTTTCAGTATTAACTGTAATCACTACTAAGTAACTTTTACGAAAGTGACGTTTAACTGAGTATAGCTACAAAATAAGTGGTATCTGAAACAAAACCCAGAAGGGCAAAAGAGCCCGCCAAGTTTCAGCCAATCAAAGTAGTGATATCAAAACAAAAATGGCTGCCACCAACTTGTTACATTAGTTGCCAAGCTAATCCCACCGACTGTTACTTCAGACGTTAAATGAGACACTTGACCATTGCTACCGATTGTAACAATGGTCAGGTTTTTCATTTAACCTTTGATCTAATAGTCGGTGGGATTAGCTTGGCAACTAGCAACTTGGTGGCAGCCATTTTTGTTCTGGTATCACTACTTTGGTTGGAGGAAACTAGGCGGGTTATTTCACCCTTGTGGGTTTTGTTTCAGATTGGGTTTTCTTTGTAACAAAGGGTTTCCCTGGGTTTAGCAAACCAAAATACCTAAATAAGCCGAACAAAGACTGTTTTTGCAGCTTAAGTCTGGTGTGGGCTAAAACTTTCTTGTTGAGAAAACCGCTTACATTTCTAGTACGAAATAAAAAAGAACTAATAAAAAAAATACCTGTTTCATGACTTGTAGCGGCCGACAATACGTTGCAGCAATAAATAATTGCTAACAGAATGGCGAAGGTTTTCACTGAATGCCGGGCTGCCATCTTCACTGATATTCGACGGTTGTTGTAGCTTCTGTGCATTTGGCTGTCTCCTTTATACGTCTGGTATCAAATGGTCACACATGTTGTTAAATATACGTTTCAACCCCAACAAAATGATAATTACACGTGTTATCGTTCAACTCACTTGCTCGTGTGGACTAATAAGCATTTATCGTTATTACAGAGCAATTAACAGAACCTGTCTGTGAGTTGTAAGGCACAGCCACTTGTTCGTATAGTATTATCAAATCCTCAGTCTTACTCATGCAAATCACTCTCTGGGCAGCATACATTTCGTCACGTGTTCTTCCCTTTAGTGCCTTCATTGTCTTTGCAATCGTTTGTTAATTAGAAAAGTTAGTATTTTTATTATGTGAGACTTTATCTGCATAACATTTCAATATACTCGTATTTGTAATATTATAACTGAAACTAGCTGGACCCGTGCATGCTGAACGGTGATTGAATTTCGTGGATTTAGCCTCTGCGGGTGTTTCGTCGTGCTAGTAAAGTAACTGGTGCTTTCAATCCCCCCCCACCATCCCACACTCCCCAGCCACCCCCGACTGCCCCCCCTCCCGCCGTAACCCACTGCACGCCCTCCGGCAGTGTAGGGTTTTTATACTGGCCCGCCCTTCCCCGACAACCCTGGTGTTTGATTCCCCCTCCCCCCTCTTCCGCCGTGGACACCCTGCCACTCCACTGCACGCCCTCCAGCGCATCTTGGCCTTTTCAATGTGTTCCCCCCAACCACACACCCCCGCACCCTCCCAGGCCCCCCGACCACCCTCCGCCAATGTCGCCAATGTACTTGTGGCTTCTTAAAAACTAAGTGCAACCAAAAATCCTGTATTGAACAAAGCAACTCAGTGGAGCCAACATTGTGAACAGCTAAGAATGACATGTAAGCAGAAATTGTGACAAAAAATATTCATGGGCCTTCGTAAGTCCAGCATTGAACCCGGGTCTTTGAATCCGGGTCTTTGGATTTGGCCTCCAATACACTAGACCACTTCGGTAACTCGACACTATCATAATTTTTTCATCATGCTGCCCACTTGTTGTTATTCTTAGTTGTTCACGCTGTTCGCTCCGTAGTGTTTCTTCATTTAATACTAACATTTGCAGCTAAACAGGACAGAAAGCCAATCGGCTCAGAAAGGTTAAATAAATACAGATGCAAACCTATTTACGTTTGCACGTCAAACTGGCTGAGCGGTGAATCGAACCCACGACCTTTGAAACCAAAGGCCGAGGTCCTGTCGCTGAGTCATACAGACAGGCTCGTCAGTATGGCTTAAATAGGAGCTCGGATTTTGGTTTCAAAGATCGTGGGTTCGATTCTCCGCTCACGCAGTCTAACGAGGCAACGTAAATAGGTTTCCATCTGTATTCATTTACGGCTGATTTCCTTAAAAATCCTTGTTGTTGACTTGGATATTCTGAATTCTTTCATGTTGCATTGTTGTTCATTACTGTTATCATCGTACCGTATTCGTTTCGCCCCTGTACAAAGGTTTATTTAATTCTTTTCAGGCATGCCTTGGTTGCGTCCAGCCATGGCCATCATTGGCAAATTCTGCGTGACTATCACTTACACCATTTCCTACTTGTACACAGCGGAACTCTTTTCCACTTCCATTCGCAGCATAGCACTCGGATTGGGATCCATGTTCGGTCGATTCGGATCCACGGTGGCACCATACATCGTTGATCTTCTAGTAAGAAAAATCAGAAGAGTATTAAGTTTAGTTGGAAGGCGGAGTAATGAACCCTTACCAGATTCAATTCAATTTGTACAATTTATCTTATTTTCTGCAGGGCTATTACCATGAGACTACCCCGTTGCTGTTTGGAAGTTTGTCCATTATGGCTGGCTTGGCTGCACTACTTTTACCCGAAACAAGCCAATCCCAGCTTCCAGAAACGTTTGGAAGTCTTCAGTGTGCCTTCCAAAACAGGTAAAACAAGCAATGACGGAGAGCCAAATGGGCTCAACTCAAATAATGGTAAATAAATACAGATGCAAACATATTTCTGTTGTGTTTTGGATTTGAATTTAAAGATTGCCGAAGCGGGAAATCATACCTTCAATCTTTGAGACCAAAGGCCGTTCAGATACTGACACGGCCTCAAGTTGTCTCAGAGGTATGGGGTTCAGTTCCCCATTCAGTCTGGCTGACATTAAGTCCAAAGGGCAACAAAAATAGGCTTGCATCTGTAGTTATTTACCAGGTAATGAATGAGCGTGACGTTTATCAGTATCTTCTTCTTTTACATTATAAACCAAAGTCTCATAGTAGAAATGAAGCAACCGCAACGACGACCCCCGGAAGGGGAACAATGAAAACGTGCGAGTGTGTCAATTCTTTGGCTTTAAGTTGAAACTGGGACGTTGTTGCCCTGAAAAGGAGTTGAAATTGGCACAGTGTTGCCTCGACTAACAATTTTCTCTGCGCGGTCATCGCAAAGTCATGTCTTAAATGACGTAATTTACGAAGGACAGTTATTTTTCGCACGCTACTGAGAGTGGGGAGGGGCCTGAACGGGGAATTCCCGTTCGTGGGACAGTGCTTATGTTACAGCCACTATTTGATTGACGGAAAGGAAGAGTGTTACACAAAGAAAAATTTATTATTGCAGTGAGCGATCAGGCAGCACCGAGCAAATACTGGGAAACAACCACGGGTCAAACAAATCCCCGGGCGAAGCCGGGTACGATGCTAGTTTTATATAAACGGTAGTGCGGAAGCTTTGCTTGTTTTTCAATTTCGTAAATTAGATGGTAATAAATATTTCTCGCTGACCAAAACCTAAATGCTGGCCTTACAGCATACTTATGCAGTGTTATGGGAATGCTATAGGCCCGTCATAGATAGCAGCTCTAAACTAATCCGAAATATCAGTGCGGAAGCCGACTAGAAACGAAACGTTTAGTCATGGAAGTTAAGAAGTACCGACAATTTTTTTTTTCAGGATGAATTTTTTATCTATCGCAACGAATTGAAACAGCTGCAAACATTTGTTTAAACGTCGGCAACAGGCGGATGGCCCGTTGCTGGGCAGTCTCCAGGGTTGCGACACCCCTTTCAAAATTTAGGTTCCAGGCTTGCACGCAATGCTCCAGATGGGGACAAATGTGGAACGTGATAAGCGTTGCCAACAAAGAAGCAACGAGAAATTAAAAACCCCCACTTAATTTGCCCCAACATGCAATTACCACGTTTAGAGGCAGCAGCTTACTGGTCTGCAACCCATAAGTCATCCGAAATGATCACATCCAGGTACTTCGTATACAGAAACAGCGTTTGAATGCTGCTCGTTAAGCTAGTATTCAAAATATAGGTTGCCCGACCCTGGATGCAAACGTTAAAACAGAGTCCGTTTTCGATAGTCCAGTTACAAAGCACATCAATGTCCTTCTGTATAGTTGTTCCGTTTCAGCAATGGACGAGATGCCGCGGTAGATCTTGGTGTCATTAGCAAAAATGTTATGGGTACTGAAGATACTATGGGGAAGGTCAATGATAAATATAAAAAAAAAAAGAAAAGAACCTCAACCGTTCCTGGGGAATGCCGATGGTAATCGTGATACACCTAGCGGTTCAACCATTGATTCTAACCCAATGGCTTCAGTCGGTAACGAAACCCTTCAGCCATCCCTGTGGCTTGCTATAAATGCCAAGGGACTCAAGTTTATCAAAAGGAATATCGTGGTTCACGGTATCGATAGCCTTGGAAAAGTCCAGATGCACTACATCACAGGGGTACCCCCATCGTCAAGCAGTTTATGTAAGAACTTAGAATAAGATTTAACAAACAAGAAAATAATCAACGATTAGACCCAGTAGCGTGCACGGATCCCCGAGAGGGCAGGGTCAACTTTTATTAAAAGGGCACAGTAAGTTATACTGTGGTGGACATTGTTTTCTGGGTAACTTATGTTTTTTTTTTTCGCTGTTACTGACCCTTTCTTAGCCTTCTATTGCTATTTTTAAATGTTGTTTAGGCTTTAAGGCCCTTTCCAGACACCGTTGCACCAGGAAAGGAAATTTTTTTTTACAAAAAAGGCTTTTTCCAGAAAAGGGCAGGGGCAATGCCACCCCCACCCCCCTCTTATGCACGCCACTGCTAGACCTAGTTCACGTTTTGATGAGGACAGTGAAGTTCGTTTAAACTGTTACTGCAGTTCGTCGAAAACAGGGGTCCCCAAACTTTTCAAATTGAGAGCCATATAGCACAGTTGCTTATCTTTCGCGGGCCGCGAAATTTTTCTCGTCTGCTCCTGGTGCTCATC
>JAHWFP010053330.1:0-16295 GCA_023313725.1 Lithobius niger | reverse complement strand
GGACGGCATTGGGTTGTTAGTTCGAATCCGGGTCATGCCACTCCAACAAAGCCTTAGGGCATAAAGGTGGCTTACTTCACTACATTATTTAGTGTAAGATTTTCGTATCCTGGTTTTTTCCTCTTCCCT
The DNA here is from genome assembly GCA_023313725.1 of Lithobius niger. Taxonomy (NCBI): domain Eukaryota; kingdom Metazoa; phylum Arthropoda; class Chilopoda; order Lithobiomorpha; family Lithobiidae; genus Lithobius; species Lithobius niger. Next base: position 16,166 of record JAHWFP010053330.1, on the reverse strand, counting down.
ATTAGTAGATAGTCGAGTAGTTTACAGTGTTTAAACCCCTGTCCCCAGAATTCTCTTACTAACTTACCTTGGCAAGCTTGATTTGTTCGTTCACATGGATTACTGCCTGAGGCATAATTTGTGTGCCATATGAACAGGTAACCAACTAAGATCACGCCTGATCAGAGGATTATGATGTGAAATCTGACGTGATGTAAAATATGACTTAATGTAATAGATCTAGACACACGCTAGTGTGTCGCCACCAAGTAGACGTTTTATTGTTGTTGGAGCTTTATTGTTAGAGGGTAATTGTTAGGGTGTAATTGTTGTCAGATGGCGGCTCACTAGCAGACTGTCTTTTAACTGAAATCAACTTATACGTGATTTCAGCATACTGGTGTAAATTCCCCATGCGGTAGAAATCTTTGCAAATCGTTTGAATCAGGTGTCTTGGGTCCAGTAACAAAGAAAAACTCAACACGAAAATGTGGGAACGTGTCCTTCATGGAGAGAAAGTGTCCTCAATAACGTTGATTTGTGTTACTGGTGACTAGAAACTAGTAACTAGTCCGCAGGCTCCCATGTTAATTCTCAAAGGGTATAACGACACATCTACAGCTGATTAGGGAAAGTTGACAGTTCTAAATTTCGGCAGACAGGTACAGCGCCATATGGGGAAGTGCCTTTTTCTAAAATGGAGGTTGCAGCTAGAAGCACATGGTCCTGAAGTGGCTCGTAAGTGCAAAATTATTGTTGTAACAATTGTTTGTATTGTCATTCAACAGTAGATTATAACATGCTTAAGTGTTACACGCTTATCGTTTCAGTACCTAATTGTCAGAATTCATTGTTGTTGCAAATAGGTGGTGGACAGTGGGTATTTGTCTTTAGGTTTTGGGGCGCATGGCATTAGGCTGGGGCCTCAATAAAATTTCAGTATGGTTCACTAAGTGACGGAGTATCTTTTATTGCAAAGGTTTGGTCGTTTGTTTTCCCACCAAATCCAAATCGGTTGTTTTTTTTTTTACGGTACGCGAATTCAAAATGAATTATCTGCCCCACGACCCGAATAAATTTTTCATTACTGGTTCAATAAGACACAGGGTATCTTTTATTCCATAGGAATTGATTAGGTCCTTGCAATTGCCATACTGTTACGCTTGTTATTTATTTATTTAGAATGACAATAGCAAATGTGAAAATTATGAATGAGAACATTCACACAATAAAATACCTCCAGACAAAAAAAGGTAGGGGTGACAATTACACCGTGGGATTTTTTTGTACATTCACAGGCCTATGAAAGTCGTGATATCCACCCAAAACCAAAACTGGTAAGAGAAGCCGCCAATTTTACAAAAAGGGTCGGCCTTTCAAAGTAGTGATATCATTCAACCTGCGAAAGGCCGCCAAGGTTAATCCTATTAACCAAGTCAATCGCACCGAATAATACTTTGGAAGTTAAATGAAAACTTGAAGATTGCTACCGCTAGTAGCAATCTTCTAGTTTTCATTTAACCTTCGAACTATTAGTAGGCACGATTAACTTGGCTAATAGGATTAACCTTGGTGGCCTTTCCCTGGTTGAATGATATCACTACTTTGAAAGGCCGACCCATTTTGTAAACCTGGCGGCTTCTATTACCAGTTTTGGTTTTGGGTGGATTCATCTGTCGTAACCCAAGTACCCACGTCACCCACGTCTTGTGAAAACCAATTACGAGCAAGTTCTCTTTTGCATGTTCTTAGTCTAATCGTGTGGTCGTTCATGATGCTGACTGCAGTGTGTTTAACTTAACTGGTGTCCTTTTTTTCAATTCTGTGGGTTTTGTAATTGTGCTTTTTTTTTTATTTTAGGGTTTAGTCAGGCAAGCAGTCAACAACTGCAAATAAGTTAACTACGACTGACTAAGATAAAAGTTCAACCGTCAACCTCTTCAATAAACTATAACCTGAAGTCTATGGTGTTGTTAGGCGTTTATTATTGGGTCATGCAATACAAATTGATGGGTCACAAATAAAAATGCAACTGTTTTTGTAATGCTGCATTAGGCTTAATTTTTTCCCCACAAATTGTAATTTTTGTACAGATTCATTTTCAATGTTAATCTAAGATGATCAGCAACAGGTGGTGGCTTTACACTTTGAGGGTGGTTTTTCAGAATTTTGACCATCACCACTCTGACTCTCAACCTGGGTTACATGATCACTGTATGGCTTTTCTGACAGTCGGCGGGATGTTGATTGGCTCACTGACGTCACTAAACCACGCAGAAGGACACATCCAAATTCATCTTCCACTTTAGCCCATGGTCCACGGTACATTACTGCATGATTTTTGGGTTCGTTGGGTGCCATATTGTGTCCCTTGAACGCACGTACAGTGACGGAACGAAACTCGATCCCTCCAACAGTCTGCCATGGTTTTGTTTCTCGTTTTAGGACTTCTATTCCATGAAATCCTGCCTCGACGAAGGCTTGAAGAAAGTCTGGCTCATAGAAAGCACCTAAAAGAAAAAATCTGGAAAAAAAACTGTTTTGGAATACGAACAGTAAAGCATTTCATTCACAAAGTCGATCAGGGTTATGCCCAATTTAACCGTGAGGCTTTAGCTGTGGTCTTTGCTCTGAAGCATTTTCATCAGTAATTGTATGGTCGGAATTTCATTCTTCAAACGGATCAGAATACCTTGCTGTGAATTTTTGGTAGCAAGGTAGGCCATTCCAGTTTTGTGACCACTTGGTTCGAAGGATGCGTATTGTGTCCTTGTTGTTTCCATTGGTATTGTAAACACCGTTCAGTATGTCACCAACGTTTGAAACTATTTCATTAGGTGGTTTGGCCATTGGATGCGACTGGTTGTCACCTATGTAATCACTGGAGGCTCATTGGGAGGTTGGTACATACCAAGGAAAGATGTCGGACACACTTATGGCCCCCTTGCAATTTGTCGTGCTGTCATGAATATTTTTGGCAAAATATCACTGAAAATAATTGTACATGACTAGGCAACCCAAAAAAACTTGCTTAAGTTTGGTTACAGGCCTTACAAAACAGAGAAAAACAAATGCCAGTTTAAAGTGATGGCCACTTTATCCCAAAGGGACAACAGGAAGAAGGGGGTTCATTGCGAATCGCATTCCTTAGCTGATAGCAATGGTTTTTCAAAGTGCAATAACATAGTGATTTTGAGTGGAAATTCATGTATCCAAATTCACTCTAGTCGAAAAATGATTTTGAACTGGGATTTGTTCACTGAAACACCTTGCATTTGGCAAATTAGTCACCTTACGATGTCCCCCTTGCACATCGTCAAGGAGGACATAATGGATTGTGATTTTGGAAGGGACTGATATAGTTCACCAATTCGATTTGATCACAGAAAGCTTCACTCATTTTTCGATCTTTTCGAAAAATATCACCCCTTATATATATTTCAAAATAAATATTTCTCACGTATGAACGAAAGGGCAAATTAAGCCAGAGTCGATTTCATATTTCCGTTCATAATTTGTCCTAGATTTCTACTGAACAGGAAGGTGTATCCATCGTGACAAGCCAGGAAATGCCATTCTGTGGCGACCGGTTGTTGACAGGAGGCTGTTGTGGCTCGCTTTCGCGTTTCTTGCTATGGCACTGCGTCCAAACGTTATTCTGTGTGAAAACCATGGTCTCAGCACGGCATGCCAAGGACACACACATTATTCCGTGTGAAAGCACCTATGACCTTCTGATATACGAGTAAGCGTAGATGCCCATTCTCACAGGGTGCGGAGGAGAAGAAAACAGTCTAAGTAATTCTTAGGCATGGACACTTAGAAGTCCATGAAAAGAGCCCTGAAGAGCCTTCAAGACAGCAAAGCAAAGAATGCGTGTTGGATAGGTAATTCGCTTCAGTAGATCTCATGATGTAGAAGGGCCTTTGGAATTTAATATACATACTTAAAAGAAACCTACATTTACTGCATTGTGGTAATATTTGTACTCGTAACCAGAGGTGTCTATGGTGTCTACTTATTAGATCCTGTATGTAGACGAAGCAGCACATTCTCTTCACCTTCCATGGTGTAATGCACATTTCACATAAAAAGGTCTGGACCCCCCTTCGGAGTTGCCACAGTTTGTACGAATTTGTTTAATGACTAGCTGAAAACCCGTCAAAAATGACGGGTCCTCATTTGAATGGATTGAATTGACTAAGTAAGTAGCTTTCCCACTGTTACTTCCTTTGGGAGTGTTACTTTGTTGGTTTTCAACTTGGGGGCCGTTACTTTGTGTAGCATCGCTTGCTTCCGTGATTTCCTCGTACGGCTGATTATATAGATCGTTGCAGTCACGGATTTGTTTTAGATCCTTCTCCAACACTTGAAGTTATGTCGTGAGATTCGCATTTTCACTCCCTTGGATCTGCAACCGACGTTTCATAGTAGACTGAAGATCAGCATTGGCTTTTCGCAACATTTTATTTTTATTGCGTAACTGCACATTTTCACTCGTGAGGCTCTAAACTTAAAGGCGCAATGCTTGGTTAGTGATGGGTCTTGTATTATTTTTCCTTAAGGTGCATTACCCTCAAGTTAGTAACGTCACAGTGCCCTCACCCCCAGAGGCTTTAAGGGGCTCCCTCTCCCATACATTCTATGTTATTATCCAACAATCCCCCCCTTGTCGTATTTTTTATAAAGTTACTAATCTCGCACTAATCTTACACCATCCAGTAACAGGAGGGGGGGGGGGGCCGTAAGAACCATTTCGTTTTATCTTTGTGGGGGGCGAGGGGAAGGAAGGAACATAGGGACAACAGAAATGTCGTTTCTTGTGACATTCAGTACCGTCTTAAAGCACCGAACAGAACACACCACTGATAGAGACAGTTTGGCTCCAAACTTGACGATGCGCGTGCGCAGTGTTGCTGCGTCAGTCGTTCGGCACCTTCATAAACTACAATCACAGCTCAGCAAACTCAATAAACTCAGCAGAGCATTCGATACGTCATACCTTCACTGCGACCAGACCTGGCTAATAGATTTGACCAAGATTGGCTAATAGATGTGACCAGGCGAGAGCAATGCCAAATTGCAAACCATCTGTGGGAGGAGGTTCTCGGTGTTCGAGGTTTGAGCATGCGTGAGGTAACAGTTTTGCCGGAAACAGATTCATCGCTGACGATGGTTGACGTCATGCAAGCCGCATCAACATGGCTATTAGTAGGGAATGAGGCCAACTGTCACCAACAGTGGTGCATTTTGTTCGCTCTGTTTGGTCGTTTAGGAAGGTAATGATTGATACTCCTATTACTTTTGTTACAGGCATCATGGTTTGGGCTAAACATAGCAATGAGTAACCTCTCCTCAAATCCCCCTTCCCCCTTTCGAAAGCACCACTTGTCATTACAGCTACTATTTACGTCTGTCATGTGTGGTATTCTTTGGACGATACATAAAGGCTTACCAGAAATACAATCAGACCATAGATCGAGATCATTCTTCAATGAGGAAGGAACCAGTTTGTCAGAGACAATGTCCGATATGACAGCGCGACCACCAGGGCGAAGAACACGTTCAATCTCAGAAAAGAGCTGACGTTTACTTCCGTCTTCGACTAAGTTCAGAACGCAGTTCGATACCACCACGTCGACCGAAGAGTTTGCAATGAGGGGAGTGGTCAGACATTGGTTCTGGCACCAGGCCTCAAAGCGATCTAAGTCTTCTAACGATGCGACGGGATTGGACTTGAGATATGCATCCTGGGCATCCAGATTGGTTCCGAGATCTTGTATTTTGCCACGTAGAAACTGGACGTTGTCGTAACTGAAAAAGATTCAGTAGCACAATTTTAAAATGCAAGCTTTAAAATACAATCATTAAAAGACAAGCATTACAAGTTAACTCGGAAAACTATCCATACATAAGCAAATATGTATAAAAGCTGTTGCGTCATTAACACACAAAAAAAAACCTTAAACTGATGTGCCTGAAAAACATCGCTAAGTCTAAAACATTTATATAACTTTGACTATAACTCATGGAATGCTTTGCACGATGTTCTGTTTTTTTTTTATGTTAAATTAGATTTACAATTCAGCGAAACAAAGTATTAAAATGTGAAGAAGTTAAGAAGCTTCAGTCAAGTTAATTATTTTTTAACTTTTGTTATTTTTTTTTCCTTGGGCCCCGCTCGGCTTAAGGACTTGCATAGAAGAAGACCACAACTAAGCCAGATGAGGGTTTAGTGAATGTGCAGCACAAGAAGTGTGCGCCAAGTTTTTATTACATATGTCACGTGGTTAAACAAGACAATCCATTAGTGCAGACAAAGCAATTAGTTACAATGGCGCCACCTGTGTCGTGACAACTGGAACTAGCTGCCATTAACAGCACACACAACTCATCCCCACCAAATGAAGGAATGGGTGAAGAATTATATAAATTTGAAATACAAATCGTACACATTAATAACCTGTCTCACTTCCTACGTAGGACTTACTGATACTTTTAGTATTAACGGAAATTACCAAAACTCCCATGGATCCCCTGTCTCTTTGCATTTTTTTTCCCCTCTATGGTTCGGAGTCAGTGGCCTTGCCCTTCCGTTACCTTATCCCTCTCTACGGTGGACAGAACTATCTTATTTATTTATTTTATTTTTAACAATGTGCGTACAGATTAAATCGACTGTCTACTGTACACTAGTTATTATTCCCCCCTTTTAACACAAAGCTGTAAATATACATTTTCAAATACACACCAGATCTGCAAAAAGACGTTCAACGCTGGTTTCGAGTGTACGCGGGAGAAGCTAACATCCGGGGGGCCGCTCGCGGCTTGCAAATACTGGGTGCAACATAGAAACAGAAACGGCTACAAACACAAGCCACCCAGCTCATCTGGACTTACAGAGGGACTGAGAATTCCTACCCTAAAGTTTAGAGTACTCGCTTTGCCAAAATCACGTTACGTCTTTGAACATGTCACGATCTTGTGCTGTATAATGGTTGACATTATATTGGGGGCTGCATCACTGCATTAATGGTGCACGCTTCCAACTTGTAATAGATAATGGTGGAGGAATCAATGATGTGGCGTCAGAAAGTGGCGTACTCAACTTCCCTAAAACCGGCAATATGGGTTCATTTATTAACTGATCCTTCTTTATAGGCAGTGATGAGAAAATGTGATGGTCAGCAAAATTGCGACCAATCGAACAATTTGTACTCATTCCCTGAAGGTCACCCCTGAGATTAACTCTAGCTTGCAGTTGGTTAACGTGCCATCTCCAGATACCTGAAAGTTAACATTTTTCCACTTGATCACTCAAATTGCCCATTTCATTAGTTATTCATCCAGGAATCCAGGGACGTTTTCCAGCTGTGAAATCTCGTGCAAAAATAGTTTGACCAACTTGGAAACTAGCATCTTTTCCATTCAAATTAGGCAGCGTTTGTTCCCACTGTTGATGTTCAACTTTAGCTTGGACATCTAAGAGCACTAAAGAAAGACATGTCCTCAGGAATCTTCCATGGAATAATTTAAAAGGAGAAATGCCAGTAGTGCAATGCGGTAATTCTAACACTTAGTGTGGCATTTAGTGTAGTTCCACAAGCAGTTTTCTGCAGTTTTCAGCTTTTAGCGATAGTTAAAGACGACTTAACCAAATTTTCTGCAGCTCCATTCAAGGGTGGATAATACAGAGCATGTTATACGATGTATTTCACAAACTCTTGGGATACCAAATTGAGACCATTATCCAATACTAGTATTTTACAAAATCCAAATGTAGCAAACAAGTCTTGAAATTTAGCAATAATTTTCGAACTTTTAGTTGAACTCATTATGTAAATGAATGGAAACTTTGAAAACGGTGTCTAATGTCACCAGGAAGAGTTTACCATCGATAGGCCTGGCAAAATCAATATGGAGTCTATCCTATACCGCCATTGGGCTATCCCAGACATGCTTACGACTAAGTATACCACTTTCCCAGTAGCATTGGCAATCTCCAAGTTGTTACCACATTTTTAAGATTTACGTCAATGTTGGGCCAAATATGCGACCTTGAAACCCTAAAAATTTTTAATCCTAAAAATCCCACAACATCTCTAATGAAGTTCATTTATGTCTTGTTGGTGTAACACTAGGAATAATGATCATGTGCCCCCAAAATATGAAATGGTTTTCTAAGGATAACTTAGTCCTACGGGATAAATTAAGTTAAACATTTCTCATCTATTTTTAGAAGCCAGCCATTTTTTGTGTAACGATGCACTCATGTCTACAACTTTTTTTTACAGAGTAAGTTTTTTCAGCTGCTCGCTCAAAATAGGCAGAGAGTCTATTACATGTACATTCAAAACTGTTTCGTTATCAGCACTACAGTAAGATGATTTAAACTTCACAGGTGAACGTGATACACATTGCTGTAAAGCTGAATCTACCTTGGATATGCTACATACTTAAAAATCCTAGCCATACAAATACGACACCCAACAGTGAACTCGTGCAACTGCATTGCCATAATGCCCTCCCTAAATATCCAGAGTAGGGACTTTTGATCTGTTTGAAGTAAAAAAAAAAGTCTTCTGTAAAGGTATTGATGATAATGTTTTACACAAAAAAACTATCAAGAGCGCTTCCCGTTCAAGCTGGGCGTGGCCAAGCTCGGATTTGTGCAGGCACCTAGAAACAAACGCAGTAGGTCTTTTTCCACCAGTAGGCATTGTATTTTTAAACTACTGTGCCAAGTCATAGTGGTGAGATGTCGCAAACTAATCTAATAGGTGATTCAGATCGGAATGAACCAGGACTTGGGAATTTTAAAATGACTTTTTTGTGCTGGCCACAGCATCTGAACACGCTTTGGTCCAAGACCAGTGGGTTCTCAGACTACTTGTTTAATGGACCAGTACTAAAGCCAATTGCCGTACCCTAAAAAAAGACTTCAATTTGGAAGAATTTGTTGGTTCTGGTGTTAGCCTGACAACATCCAAAACCTCAGGCAGATTCGTTGTTCCACCTTTACCTATTACACAGGCATTTAATCTTGTTTTGATGAAGCTTACATTTGAATTTCTTAACCGTGGCGTCATTTTCCTGCAGTGCAGAAGAGATGCTGGGCAACATAGCGCAGTATTCAGTGCTCATCCCAGCTGCTAAAATGTCGCCATAGAAGGGAGGTGACCTAGAAATGCCAAGTAGCACTTGTTCCACACCTTTAGGAACATTCCAAGACCACTAGCTAACCAAGAGGTTCTTGGGACCACTCAAACTATGGCACATGTTTATAATGAGGACTGCCTCCGAGTTGTCATCCAATGCCATCTGAAGGCATCAGAAAATTTTTTTCACAAACTGACAAATCGCAAAATAAATATCCCGCTCTAGTCATGGGGAAAGTACTCGAAACCAGTTCAGGATTAACTGTAATGCTGTAGTCAACGACTACGTGCGATCACCGTTGGGCTTGCACAACAGGAGTCACCCATATGCGCTACAATTAACGGTCTTCAAAATCTCCTCCCTTACCAAGCAGTCAATTTCAGACGCCACCTTGCCTCTCATAGTGAGAGTTGCGGTCGAGCCTTCAAACAATGGACTAGTGTCCGATTTCAAGACAATTTTTACTTTGAAGCCTTTGAAGGTTCCAAGACCTGGATTAAACGAGTCCGGAAACCGCTCCAACCCACTTTCATCAGAAACAGTCTGCTGAGTTGGTATCAACAATGACAAATTCTCACCCTGAGATTTCTTTCAACACTGTAAAACTGGCTCAGCTTGAAATTGAACTTAGGTATCCAGCTCTTGCCAAGCCGAGCTGGCCGATTCCCTGGAGCTGGAATTATATTCAGGGTCTCAGTTTGACCATTCAAGCTTACAAATAACTTGACAATTTCTCGTGGCTTTGCTACCTCACCCAACAAAATTTACGAGTTATCGAAGTAGGGCTTAACTTTATGTCACTAAAATACTTAAAATAATATTCTTTAGTAGGAATTATAGTTGAATCACATCTCGAGTCAACCTCCAAACGTAATAAATGACCACTCAAGTGTCCATTTTGTACTGTTGACAGAGTTAACTATTCATGCTGGCTGGTTTCTGAACCATCAATAAGTGAACCTGAATCAGAATTGTCCGATTTCTTTACGACTTGGTGTGCTTTATGACCATATTTATGATTTTCTTAAGAGAGACAGAGGTACCTTTTTGGGGTTTAGAGCCCACGGAAGGTCCATTGCTTGCACCAAGCTTCCCTGACTTGCAGTAGGCCTTTGGCCCCACAGGTTTCACATGAATGTGATTTATGCCTACAATGAGGCTTCACGTGACCTGTTGAATCCACAACAATATCACACCACGTCTCTTTAGACATAAAGCACTTTCTTTAACTTGAAAGCTGGAGGAATCAGCCTGAAACCCGGCAACATTTAATTTGGCTTTTTCAAAACCTACAGCAAACTCGCAGGCTTTATCAAAAGTTACTTTTTTAGGATTCATTGTCGCACTGTTTTTGAGTTTGACTATTTTTTATACTGGCGAAAATCTGTCCCGCAATGCTTCTTCCAAATATTTGCCAAATTAGCAACTTGCGGTTAATCTTTTTAATTCTCCTATGGGTGGCTATGGATTCGCCTGAGGCCTGGTCCCGCTTCTGGAAGGTAAATCTTTCCACCACGAAAGACGGTATTGGATCCAGATTATCCCTTAAATGCAGATCAGTTTCACCCAACATTTTGGAAGCAGGTGCTACAGGAGCGTAAAAGTTTTTTAGGAAGGCGGACATCTTTTTGCCTATATTTTTTAAAGTCCCCATCAGGCAGTGCTGGCCAGGGTGATGTGACAGGTTAGCAGGTTCATTTAGTGACTGTGGGATGGATTCTACAATATGATGATATATATCGGCTACCCCCAGTGTTAATCAGTTACCAGTCAGTTACCAAGTTTTCTTGTGATCGGAGTTTCTGAAAACAAAATTAAAACTGGAAAAGATTTATGCAATCGATCGCCCAATAACAATTCCGAGATGCTTGCCGTAAAATTAGAAGGTGAGATGGTATTTAATAAGAAACCCAGTCTGTAAAGTTTTCAAGCTGTTAATGTGGTCACACATGCGCAGCAGTTTCTTATATAATTGTGCAGAAATACCTCCCCCAACATTAATAAAAGATAACGTATCGACTTGCATGGTAAAAAAACAAACTTAAAGGGATATACTTCCCAACGCCATTTTTCTCTATCCTCTGTATCAAGCACAGCTCCATAGGTCTATTTACGAACTTATTTACATCCTTCCAGAATGTATATGATACTTTACGCGTCTACAATGACCTTGAAGTTTTATCTGTGTGAGTGTGCAGTACTAATTTTCATCGTTTGCTAGTAATTACTATGAGATCAAAAATCTAAAAAACACTAATGCAGTAAAAATTAAAATTAATTATCCCAATAAATCGCCGAAGCAAAATTATAAGAAACTAGCACAGAAAATTATAAATTGTTATGTTAAAAAAGCAAGAATCATTCCGGTTTGTGACGACACAATCATTAACTTGGTGCTGCTTCGTGTACTATTCCCAAAGCCAACCGAGACAGCAGCTGCAAAGAGGAACGCAGCTAACACCCTAGCCGACCTTGGCGCTGTAAATGCGAGGAAGGCGATCTGCGCGTGGCTGTTATAAGGCAGGCCGGGTGTCCCTTTACTATAATGTACGTTAATTTTGAAACATACCTTAAGGCTCTGGCAACTTCCGGTTGATGTTTGCGAGCTAGGGCTAGCATTTCTGGATTGATATCCACCCCAATGACGGACCCGCTCTTTCCAACAATTTGCGCAGTGATGTAGCAAATTTTTCCTCCCCCGGACCCAAGATCCAAAACAGTCTCCCCCTCCTCGACGTATTTGGAGGGATCCCCGCATCCATAGTCTTTGTCAAGAATTTCTTGCGGAATAACTTTCAAGAATTGTTGGTTGTATTGAATGGGACAGCACAAGGTAGGTTGATGAATGCGAGCGCCTAAAGCGTATTTGTCGTGGACGGCTTGCTGAACTTCGCTCGATTTCTTGGCTGCCATTTTGAAATGTTATCTGTTAAAAAAAAAGACGATAAAATCTTTAGGAGAGAGCAAATGACAACAATTGAAGATCATCGTTACATTTTATCATGGTGCCATCTTCCATTTATCTTATACCAGAACGTCACCGAGTCTGTCGTCCGTCTGCGCTCTTTGTGCGCTCGATTTACGTTTGAAGTCGAGAGTTGCTTGATTAACAGTACCTTCCTAAACCACCGAACAGAGCGAACAGAACACACCACTGTTAAAGACAGTTTGGCTCCAAACTTTACGTCGCGCGTGTGCAGTGCTGTTGCGTCAGCTGTCCTGTACCTTCCTAAACTACAATCACAGCTCAGCAAACTCAACGCGCTCAGCACCTTCACCGCGACCAGACCTGGCTAATGGATTTGACCAGGATTGGCTAATAGATGTGACCAGGCGAGAGCAATGCCAAATTGCAAACCATCTGGAGGTGGTGGTTCTCTGTGGTGGAGGTTTGAGAATGCGTGAGGTAACAGTTCTGCCAGAAACAGATTCATCGCTGACGGTGGTTGACGTCATGCAAGCCGCATCAACACAGCCATCAGTAGGGAATGAGCCAAACTCACCAACAGTGGTACGTTTTGTTCGCTCTGTTCGATCGTATAGGAAGGTACTGCATTTCAGTGACTTGAATGATCGACGTGGTAACTGCATAGCGTTATATCATGGTTATGTTCTGTATTACTCTGTTTTCTGAATAAAGTTGTTAATTCGTAATCACGTCGTTACTACTCACGCGTTGTTTGCATTGTGCAAGCGATGCGAAGCCAAACGATTTCTTTTCTTTTTTTTTTTATTCGTGTCAGACATCAACACACGGTTTTACTAATACCCAATTTTTTTTCCAGGCGTTATGAAACGCAGCTGTTTTCTTGGCTGAACATAAGTGTTTTTTTCCCTTTAGTGCTTAATAGAAACAAATTTGTTTATTTCCATTTTACATCCCCCTACCCCTATGTTACCCAGGAAGACGACTGATAACTTTTTATTATTTTTGCGCTTTTTCGCGTTTGATAGCAATTCAGTCCGACGGCCAGAGTTTTACAGCCAATCAGCCCCTTTTTTTTATTTGCTTATACACTTACTGAAAAATGTCTGTCATTAATACATCCCTCCTTATTTTCCCTATTCCCCAACCATGCATAAGAAAAAAAGTTCTCTCTTCCGCCCCCACCCCTACAACCCTCACCCATAAGACCATTCATTCGTTTTCCTTTTCTCCTTAACTCTTTTCAGGTGTACCTGTCCGTGACTCCCCCTCCCCTAAGTTGTGCTCGGTAATTAGAAATGTTGACTAGCGTAAATAAATATTTTCTGTGGGTGGAGGCAAATTGTATTCTTCCCTTTACGCCTCCTGCTAGAAAACGCAAGACCACTTGATTTGTACTGTACGATTTTTATCTTGCTTGAAGCTAATAATGTGGATCATAGTTTCATCAAAAAAGGTTTAAAAATATCGAATAAATAGATTTTCCAAGGATTTGTACGGCCCCTCGGTTCTTTGTTGATAGGGAGGGGGCGGGGGAAGCGCTTGCTTCCCCCCCCCCCCCCCCCCCCCCCGAGACAGGTGGCGGATGTAGGATTTCCTGAAGGGGGCACTGCTACATGCCAGTCAACGCCAGGTAGGGGTTTTGGGAGCATTGCTAGCTCTCTATATAGTGGAGTATCGGCAGAATTCCCTGAAACTTCTTACGGTTTTAACGTGTTTTTACTGCTTTCTGGCTTCTGTAAATCATGCTTTTAGACTAGCTTACGCCAAAAAACAACCGTTGTTGTCAAACTATTCATTCAGCAGCCCCACAACCAACATGGGAACTAATCACCATGTATCGACTCCCCAAAATTATACGACTGTTTGACGACTGTTTAACACCGTGTTAATTTCATTCAGTACTCTTCTACAAACGTTTGAAGTAGCATACAGTATTCCGTTCTTTTTACTTACCGTTTGTCAATCCCTGGCAAAAATCCGTTTTAAATTGTGGCGTGTACGAAATTTTCAGTTGAATATTGGGAGCTAATTTAATAGCATCCTGCGATTATATGATCCTTTGTGCCCTTACAATAGCCACGACGCTTCATCTGTGCGTGTGCAGGTACTCATTTTTTAATCGTTTGCTAATAATTACCATGAGATCAAAAATCTAAAAGACTAACGAGGTAAAAATTAAAATTATTTATGCCAATAAATCACCGAAAAAAAATTATAAGATACTAGCCTAAAAAATTATAAAGTGTGATGTTAAAACACGACATTCTTTCCAGTTTGCGACGACACAATTTTTGTGTTCATACCGTTTCGTCTACATCTCAGTTGGCCTTGTGTTACTATGCCGTGTCTCGCGAAACGGTGCGATGGTAACATGCGCAGTGACGATCTGGACAACTAAACAAATATATACAAGGCGCTCCAAAAATCCCATGCCCCCCACCAAAAGTCATACAGCATTGGAATTAACGCACCCGACTCAGTAGGACTTTGTTTTTTTCCTGAGATGGGGGCCACCCCGTGAGATTCCATTGGGGCGCACTGCCCCCATCAACCCCCAGATTAAAAAAAAAACTTAACTCTGTTTCTTTGGGAAATAGATGTTTGGTTCCAATTAGGAAAATGTGCACATGGCCCGGCCAACGTGACTGCCGAAAACTGCATGCCAATTGGATAAACAGGATGTTTTCATTACATTTTCAATTTTGCTGCCACGTGTACATGAGGGCTTCCCTGCACGGAGGAGGGAAATATCCGGTGCACCCACCAAAGGGTCGAACAGCACTGCTTACATGTAGGAAGAACAAGGTTTATCCCCAAGATTGGGGGGGGGGGGGGGGGGGGCGGGGTTTGTTTTGGGCCCCCCGGCCACCCCCCCCCCCCCCCCCACCGATACCAAGTTTATTTCTGCTCCTTAAAATAAACATGACGAACACCCGGGTTGGGCAGTCGATTCCTGACACCTCTTATAAATTAAAGAGAGCAGGCACTATTACCAGGTAGCAGGCGAATAATATCCCCCTGGTGAAAAGCACCCTGGAAATATCCCCCCTAGTAACTAACTGCCCTCTCCCCCCCGCTCCCGAAAAATATCCCCACATCCAAAACTACAGTACAAAACAGACCAGAACAAAAAAGCCTCAAACAATCATACCTTGACGGAAACTCACTGTCAGTGAAACCTTTTTAACATCAATCAATACCCCGGGGAAACTCACCCCCCCCCACCCCGTCCTCACCAAAGAAGAAGAATTGGTTTGAAAAAAACATTCCGAACACAGAAGTAAAGAAAAAAATTGAAAAAAACATATCAGTCTGAACCCCAGAATTCTGGGAATGAACTAATATTTGCCAAATGAAAAAAGGAAAAGACGTTGGGGAAAAAACTTCACCTCAGACTCAACTCTAGGAATGAATTGATTGAACCAACTTGAACTCTAGGATTGAACTCATTGAACCGAAGACCAGCTCAAATTATGTGTGACAAAGATGCATTCTGACTATCAAGCACTTACAATTTCACCGTAAATGCAGCGTTTTTAAATTTTCGGCCACAAAGTATGGGTTTGTTCACAATAAAAACACTAAGAGTTCAAAAAGAGGGGAGCTGCCACAATTTGCAGGCATTAGAGTTCCGACTTAAATTCCGGGTGTTATTGATATTAAAAAAAAATCATTTGTATTATTTTATGGCAGTGTGTTTCCGGCTGTTACATTTGGTGGAGGCTTTAGGATGGTCATCATTCCTACGCCTAACCTAATGGTTTATTTATTTTGCTCTGTACTTGTATTTTATTTCGAAGGAAAAAATTTTTTCCGGGGGACATTGGTATGGATGGATATTTTCTGGGGGATGACGTTCCCAATCAACTGCCCAACTTGGTATCTGAGGGGTTGATGGAGGCATGGCGCCCAAATGCAAGCTCATGCAGTGGCCCCCCATCTCAGGTGTGTAATCTGAGTGCTGTAGGACCTTTGATGGGTGCACCGGACAATTTCCTGCACCGTCCAGGGAAGCCCTAAGGGGTCGTTTACGCAACGAGACCTTCTCGCTCGTGTAAAGAATTATATCATTATAATTATACTCTTTAGTAATGCAGTG
>JAHWFP010053329.1:17206-50128 GCA_023313725.1 Lithobius niger | reverse complement strand
TTTTGGAATTCATCAAAAACTTCCGGGACCAGTATGTTTGAAACATAAAGCTGTCCATTCTTGGGCAACTATTTTTGTGTCTGCCTTTGATTCTGCTTATACATCGTTCAAAGTGCTATTATTGCTGGGAGAAAGAGTCTGGCACCGATTGCCTTGTGGTGCAAGGCCCTGGCAAATCCAATCCAACCACATACTCAGTATGAAACGGTTTCGTTTGAAAGAAATATGTCATCCTTGAAAATGGGAAATTGTAGCGTCAGGTGGACACATGCTGTACATCGGGGCATTCTGCACCATCTTAAAGTGAGTATTAGGACTTGGGCAATGGCTGAATAAGATATCGTTGGGTTGTTAACATGTAGATCATAAAACTTAGGTTCTTTTTGTCATCATTGATATCTCACGTTTCTACAATGACTTATGAAAGTAAATAGGTTTGCAACAGGAGTGCAATTGCTCCATTGTTTTCTTCGCTTAGTTATGGAAACCAGTGATATCATACGTGTAGAACATAAAACTTTAGATTCTTTTGTCATCATTGATATCTCACGTCTCTACAACGACTTATGAAAATAAATAGGTTTGCAACAGGAAATCAATTGCTCCATTGTTTTCATCGCTTAGTTATGGCAACCAGTGATATCATACATGTAGAACATAAAACCTTAGATTTTTCGTCATCATTGATATCTCACGTCTCTACAACGACTTATGAAAATAAATAAGTTTGCAACAGGAAAGCAATTGCTCCATTGTTTTCATCTCTTAGTTATGGAAACCAGTGCCATCGTTCCAAAAAGTGTTGGATTGAAAGAGCACCACCCACTCCTCTTAAGAAATACACCAAATCCTCAAAACAAGTAGCGTGTCACTCTTCACGCCATTTTCTAAGGGACGAGTCAATATTTTGACATGCTATTGATTGAGCAGTAGACTTAAATTATCTGACTGTGTGGCAAACTACACGTCACACCTGACTATTTAAGGTTTTTTTCCCCATCTAGCCTAGTACTAAGTCTGTCCTCCTGTCCGGTGTTTTTCAATTTTTGCAGGAGGTACAGATGTATGACAAGATTTAGATTAGGGGTTTGAATAATATCTCTGTAATGTGTGGTGCAGTGGCAACCCGGACCACTGCACTGTGACTGAGGTTGGCGCTAATGACCAAGCTGTCGACGCGCCATTAAGCCTCATCTCCCCCCCCCCAGTACTAAATGACAGAAAAAGAATTAGGGTTCAATATTTTTTGATCATTCTATAAAGGTTGTTGGGATGATTGGTTGAATGCTTGTTGAAATCGTCCCAGTGTGATATACCCATGTTTTTTTTATTACAGTAGTATTGTAGCTCCACCAATTGTTAACTAAGGTATTAAGGCTTGTAGCAAGCCTTAGGGCTTCGGGCAGATGACCAGGAGTGGTTAACACTCGTTAAACTCTTTGAAACCCTTTGAGGCTTGTAGCAAGTCAGTTATGTTGCTAACACGTCTGATTTGGGGAAAACATTGGTAAATCTTTCATAACTACAGTATAGTCTAGAAACATTTTCCACCCCCCACTTAAATGACAAATACGAGTGACACTGTAGACGAAAATCCGAACCACGCATCATTTTAACGTGTTGTACTAATACCATGCATCATATACTGTTTTTTGTTTCACTAATTTTTAAGGATTTTCCTACGTGGAGCCTCTCACCCCTTTATTAATTTTCTTCCATTTGTTATTTCAATCAGAAATTAATTTCAAGATGTAAGTTACGCACTTTCTTTAAAGAACAAATGAAATCAAGGGTAGCACCAGCAAGAAATGCATAAGTAAAGCGGAAATCAATCTCCATTCCTACTGGCTGAACTGTACCCTGGAAAACAAAGAAAAGGATTTTATAAACTGTTCACAATACGTTTCTGAGCATATGAACACACAAATGCATAAAAAACACACACACACACACTTTACAAAAAACAGATGTATGGCGAGGAAGACTATATTTTAAATTGAAATTTGGTTTTTTATTGCCATCCAGTTGATTAGTATGTCTATCTTTTGCAAGATTTTCCTCAAATTGCAGCCGATCCCAAAAAGTCAGAAATTTTACAGTAATTTACATTGCCGTCGCTTTCAAATTTGTGTGTGAAGCAACATGGGTAGATAATTTAAACTAATTATTTTTAAAGTTAATAAATACGGATGCAAACCTATTTACGTTGCCTTTTGGACTTATATGTCAGACTGCCTGAGCGGAGAATCGAACCCCGGAACTTTGAAATCAAAGGCCAAGGTCCTACCGCTGAGCCAGACTGACACGGCCAAAAGGAAACGTCCATAGGCAGCATTTAACACGCACACATATACATGAAACATACACTTTTCCAATCGCCACTGGAGGGACTCTTGATTGCGCGCCACACACCAGTGAAACCCGAAAGGAACACACGAGAAAGCGTGAAATAATGGTTTAAACGGGACGGAAAGCCAATTAACCAATCTCGAGCCCAGTTGGCTTTCCGTCCCGTTTATTTTTAAAGTGTTGAAAATGATGTATATAACAGTTTGTAATTACGATAAATCTTGGCCTACAGAACTTACGTAGCCTGCTTCACCACAGTGGGAAAAAAAAGAAAATTAATTTGCCTTCCCTATGCTTCTTTTGATTATTTGATCTCATGTTTTGACCCCAAAAAGTGGTATGTTTAAATGGAAAACATGAATGCCTTTTGGAAAAACTATGCTCAAGAACAATAATCATAAATTAACGTGCTGCAACTAAACATATTGCACCTGAAACGACATGAAATGAATCAAATTTTTATGAAGAACATAACTGACGCCATTACTCTCTCTTTTGGCTCTCTCTTAATTCCGTGCGGTCTTGATATCTTTTTCGGCGCCATTCTTTATGATAAAATGAAGAGCCTGATAACAATATACCTCCGTAACCACTGTTGTGAGACATAGCTGGCCAATGGTCTGTGAAGTATTCGGCTAAAGCGAATCCCCTACGACATCCTGTATTGTTGTCATGACGTTGTGTCTATTATGATACCCCTCCCTCGTTGTTACAAAGTCACTCCCTTTTCATTTAACATTGTTACCCACTTTGTTGATTTACTGCTTTCGGAGCATTTAATGTAATATCGCCAGCGTATTTGATTGTTTAAGCAACCTTTTTAAAACGTTATCTCTCCGCCATATTTCCCGTCTCTCCTCTCCACTTCCTGCCTCTCTTCTTTACCAACACAACAACT
Source organism: Lithobius niger (assembly GCA_023313725.1). NCBI lineage: Eukaryota > Metazoa > Arthropoda > Chilopoda > Lithobiomorpha > Lithobiidae > Lithobius > Lithobius niger. The sequence continues at coordinate 46,881 of JAHWFP010053329.1, read as the reverse complement.
GAGGACGTGTAGGCATCCAAGCCCTCTTACCTAGGCAGTTGTTAACTTATGCCACCTTTTTAGGCAGTTATGAATGGGCTTGCCCTTTTTCTTCACTTCCCAGTACTAGATTTTAAGCTGGTTCAAGTTATGTAGTGTGACATACTGAATGGCCATGGGTGAACAAGGTACTGGACAACATTGTGTGCACCGATTGTCAGTTTATTTTAACCGAGCCAAAGACTATTGTCTCGTATGGAGTTGTGTGTCATACAGACGAACGAAGGTAGAGAGAGAGAACTGGAGAAAAGAAAGATAGGGGCCAGATATGACGTATTAAACGTGAAAGATAACTTATGCAAATCACGATTGGACTTACAAAATCTACTGAACTCACTCCTTCCATTTTATCCAATTTCCCATAAGATCCAAGACGGACACTAGTTTTCCTCATGCGGTTCTGGATGTCGACCCTCTTCTGACCTGGAGGCCCCTATCTAGGATCATAGGTCATGCTCATCATGCCACGAGGAATTTCCTATTCACTCATGCTGTTTTAAATACTAAGATTCTTGGTAATGTAGATGTAATACTAACCAGATGACCAATGGCATACAGCGCAGATAGCCAGGACATCAAACTGGTTTCGAAGTAAATAGTATTACATTTAGCCAAGCCTGACAAAAATGATAGCATTGGGTCTACCGAGACGAAAATATCATTCCAGGACCAAGCCTGGTGTGAGATCTACCGTGAAGCCTTATGCAACGTAAAACAAGGACAATGGCAACTTGGATACCAACTCCAGCAACTTTATTTCCCCCTTAATTTATCGTTCATCATTCGTAACATTGGAGACACTACTCAGTGGACTACAAGATGCAGGCCTGCAGACAGAATATGCGGAGAGCATTAGCGGTAACCACATACGTACTACGAGGGGACAGCAACGTGTACAGGCCAAGAGAATTATAAAGATTGGAAGATATTATGCTCCTGTTTAGCAGAAGAGAAGGGTTGGTCACCGGGCGTGCTAGAGCACGATTGCCCTGATGCCGCAGTTGCTACACCAAACCAGATAGCAAACTGGAACCATCAGTATGCGGACTGCAAGCTTATCCTCCTTCACACAATGTCACCGAATCTGTCTGTGACCTTACATAATGTTAGAAGAGCCAGATTGATACTGGATCGATTCATTGCAGTTTTGGCCATGTGGACCCGTTTAACCAGATGTTCTGTCTCAGAGATTTAGCAAACATAGCAATGATTGTCCAGCCACAAAGACGTAAAGTCCTAGATCCTCCAGGCTAGTAGTGTGATGGAAGAAATCATAACCACCTGATACCAGCAACAGAACCTATGGCAAGCATCTGGATACTTCGAGGAGTCAGACACCCATCTTTGATCGTTACAAGAGAGTCCTAACTATGCTTCTGGAAGATCCCTAAATATAGGCCTACTCCACTCAGAACTCCTAGATAGTCTCATCAAAGGACAACTTGACCACTACACTCCAAACCCAAGTAGCCAGTTACCACCTATGCTAGCATATGCTAACTATACCAATACACATTAGTGTAGCCAAAGACAGCACTATTCTTGTTGGAGATCACCACCTCAAAGGTAGGATCCAGGACCTACTACAACTCTGCCTTTTGCACGGAGGGGTCCATATGTTACCACGCTCAAGAGTCTACAGCTAGGGAACGCATTTCTCCAAGAAAAAGAGGCAATGTAAGACGAACTGGTCGTCACCTACATTGTAGTACAGGCAAGTGCATCTTTTGTAAAAGTTCTGAACATTCATTTCCTACCTGCAATAGAGTCAAGCCAACTGACCCGAGTGGACCTTGCTGCCTCCACTGTTACAGATTTGGACATTTGGCCATTGATTGCCCTAACAGTGCCTCGAGGAACCAGCAAAACTACACAACGTCTAACACAAAACCAGACACGGCACAGTACTGATGAACAACAACAGAGAGCCCCTCAAGCAAATGTCTTTTACCAAACTCAAGGATAACAGTCAAGTACCGCTGGTTGTCAACAACAAACCTACGTGGACACTGTTGGCTTCTCTCCCAGCACAAAGCATACTCATCAGGCATTAGCCAAGATGGTCCGACTCCAGGTACTGCTGATTTGTATGTAATAAATGCTAGGGGGTTATCGCGATGGTCATCGGGGTCCCTCAGACAGAAAACTCACGTTTAATCACAATCCCGGGGCGACAGTGGTCATCGCCAGTTTCTACAGCTACTTAGCTCGGCTGGAGCCTGTAGCCAGTACATGCCCCGGTAGCACAATGATTAGCGCGCCCGTCTAGTAAACGGGATGTCCTGGGTTCCAGTTCCAGTCGGGGCAGTTGTCTTTTCTTTCTTTCTCAGACTAGTGTATTGTGTATCCTCACAAGGTCAGTCCTTTATGCAGACTTCTCGCTTCATTCATGTGATACATGCTCAAGGTATAATTGATGTAATTTGTGGTTACCCTCAACTGAGTATGCAACCCTGTTGGCGTGTGTTTGCCTCCTGCTGCACCTTTGATAAACGATGTGTGCCGCACTTTTTATAACTTATTTGAGTATAACCTATCTTTAAATCCTTTCCATTACAGTAGGTCTAGCCAACTTGATCCTTGCAAGGGTACAGTTTCAAATTTAGCTACAGTTTATTTGAAGGACGCTGGTAAGGTCTTAGGTCCTCCCTGCTACCCCTTATCTTATCATTCGGTTGTAGTACATCACCCCTGCTTGCGGTGTGTGCCTCCACTCCTAATTGCGACGGAGTAGTCACCCTGCTTTACCAGACAGTAGACCAGTCCCCACAATGTTCACATGGTCAGCAGGTGAGTGTGTAATGAGTATTGAAAAGGCCTTGGACAGAGAACATATTTTATTTGTCGTGGTGGACGTAGGAAGTTGACATTTTTCAGTCAAGCTTTGACTAGCAAAGGAATCGTTGCTGATGTTCTCGTCAAAGAAGTGAAGCGATGCCAAGACTAGACTGGACTGGACTAGACTAGACTGGACGTGCCTTCAGTAAATTAATAAAAGATGTGGTGCTTATGTACAAATTGGCGAAATGCAACACTTCCTCCGAGACAATGGTACGGTTCACTTGTGCACCACATCCCAAAGGCCGCAGCATGTCGGAAGGCAGTTGTTTAGGCTGAAGGAACATTACTAGAGCCATTTCTAGCCATTACTGAACCCATTAATGTACAATTTGAACAATAAAATTATTTTTAAAAAACTTGGTGCTATGTACGTCGTTTGTTAACTGTTTTTTTTTTTACATTAAGCATCAGTGCTCAAGGCACAAGCTTTTAATCTTCAGGAAACAATTCTTAATTGCTAACATGATCTGTAGTATGTTACAAGTGGACGTTATTCAAGGTACAACCAAACTGAAGTTATCAACATGATGAGCAGTACGTCACAAGTGAATTAGTCTATTCCAGTAGGAGACGTTTACTTACTTGAACTGTAAGTACAAACAACAACATAATCCAGAATCATAAGAGGTCCTGCTTTTGCTTTCCTATTTTAGAATGTTTTGATTGAGAACCGCGAAACTAAAACCCAATACTTTTTAAGAAAGTGACCTTACGAATCCTTACAAATGTGCCAACTAACTTATGTTAAATTTTAGTTCAGCATTAAAAATCTAACTGTGCCAAGTTAAAGTATTTAAAGTCACATTAAAGTAATTTTCTAGTTAAATGGTTGAAATCTATTCCACAACTAAAAAATGCTACACTACCACCAGGTTGCCCACCATATCTGCTTTGCTTGTAGAAGAACAACGTTCTACTAATGAATGTAGTGTCATCTGGGCCAGGAGATTAGACGAAACTTAGGAGGGCCAGATCGGGCTTCTTTTTATACCGGAGCATAGGTTCATGTGCAATATTCTGGAATATTCTATTAAGTGGTTTAAGTGAACATTGAACATGCAGAACGACGTAGTTTACTGTACGCCGTACTGTTTTGGTCAAGGTTTCCACATTTTCAAATTCCAGATATGATCAAAATCGGTGGTATTCCGATAATGTGTCACCATCTTGCAGCAATGGCGGCAAAGCATGGTCGAAGGTAGTGATCTCGAAAGTCAATAACAGCTAATTAAATGCTTGGCCAAATTTGGCAAATAAAGACTCAAAATGAACCTTGAGACAATTGCAACAAACTATTCTGGCATTTATACTCTACAATGGAATTACGGTAGCATTATACGTATAAGATTAATGGCAATCGTACATGACTTAGCCTATCCATAAGCGACAACAGCGAACTAACTGTTTGTAGAGTTAACGTGCAATACAGCGAGCAAATTCAGATGTTAAATAATACTTAGGTATCTAACAAATGATTGCACGGGAATAAAATCAATGATTACCTGATTTGGTGGCTTTATGCCAATCCAAAACTGCAAACGAAAGTAACTATAATTTTCAAATGCGTACTTCTCGAATTTTACTACAAATCTCCGGCCTTAAGCAGTGATCAACATATTTTTCGATATTGTGCTTGAATTGGCATAGGATGCGGCCTTCCACGGATCATTATTCTAAGTCGAGGTTTCTTCAGCCCCCTATCCGTGTTGAGGATCCAACTTTTTTCTTGAGGCACGGCAGCCAACCTCAGCTCCGGCTACGAATCGGGCGGAATTCTTTACACGCCCCCACCAAGTGAACTTTATTCTGCTCTACCTTGCCAATTGAAATAAAGGCTTGAACTAAAGTCCGCCCAACTATCATTACCATGCCACGTAATCAAATATTTCTAAGTTGTGAGAAATCAAATACAATCCAGCATACAGATTTGAAAGTTTCATCTGACAAGTAAAGTTTATATAAGCAGAAAACATGAATAGGTTGAGCGTTACACAAAGCAAAGAGTAATAAATTCTATTCCTGAGGTTCCATAACTGCCCCTAATCAGAGTACTGCACTGAACAGGTACCACAAATACAAGAAGTGATCAATTATACAAAAGAAATTAGTATGATTATCAAACGATACCCAGTATTACTCTTGAAATATTTCCCTGACTGATCTGCTTGAATACGTCGTCCATTTTTTAAGCTAGGAAACTGTCTTTAAAAATTACGGTGAAATGTACAGTATACTCATTCTGAAAATGTATCATGTGCACGTAATACATAGGTAAGATCTATTTAACAAAACTCTCTTTAAAACTATAGACTTTAAGGTATATCCCACAACTTGTTTTGAAGTTTAGCGTTACAACTCAACAAGGTATCTAAAGTTTCTTTTTTGCTCCGAGCAAAATCGGGGAATGTAATGTAGTATTTTGACACGTGATGCACACGTGCATTACTTAACACTATAGCTATGAGGTATTAGATTTTTTATAATGAAAGTTCAAAACCTACTAAACTCCTGGGTTCACTTTTACCAACCTGTGATTGGCAAGATACTTTTTTCAGGGAATGATCTTTGTGAAAACCCGAAAAGATGGGTCGGGACCATCTCATCTGTCTTATGCTCCTAATGAACACATCACTTGGATCGTTGTATAACAGGGGCCATCTGCCACAACGGAAGACGGTGTCGACACTTCGTAGACGAAACATGGTTTTTTAAAAGTTTAGGAATGCCTTTCAAAATCTATAGCTCACGAATTCTAAAATTTGTATCAAATGTGCATAAAACTTGATTTTTTTTTATTCGAAGAAACGTTTCAGAATATTTTAAAAATCACAAATGTCTGTTTAGGTGATCAAGACAAAAATTTTGTATTATTTTGTCACAAATAATTAAATCGTGTACCATTTGATTCCATTGTGGTTTTTTCGTCACCGACAGGAGTGAAAAATTTTCTAAGGCACAAATCAAACTTTGCAAAGGTTCTTCCAGCTAAACTGGAACAGGGAACACAACACTTGAAAAAATTATTTTATTTGCAAATCGTTTGCTTTTCTCGACAAAGTCCTACATTGATGCTGCAAGAAAAAAAACTCCTTAATTTTTAACTTTTAAAAATCACCAGTTGGTTATAAGTGCCTGGTAAATATTTAATCAACTACGAGCAAAAGAAAATCTCCTTAAATCCTGAAAATACCTTAATTTAAACTTAGAAGGAAAAAGTCACTTTTTACCTGAAACTATGTTTATGAGACTTGCTTTTCCCAAAAGAATCAAATTCAGCACAAGGGACCTGTCTTTTAATGCCTGCTACAAGGTCATCATCCTGGGCTGGTAAGACCTTTTTCTCCACTCCATCCTTACAGGGCGTAACAATCCCTTCTGGCTGCTTAGCCACTGAGTATGTGACAACATCATTTTAAAAATAGCTACACTTTCTGAGTCTCGTTCTTGTATCAAAATCAGGCTTGCTACCTGTTTCTCCTGGCTTTGTTTGGAAAAGCCTGATTATTTGGTGCACCTTGTCGCTTACTGTAGCGAATCGAGCCTCTTGCTTGTTCGGTGCCATCTTGCTAATTGGCTGCTGATTCGATGCCATCCCGCTAATTGGCTGCTCAGCGAGGGATGGGGAAACGTAAATAGTTTCCCACCTGACAAGCTACCTTTGTTTAACACCCTCCACAACTATGTTAGTTCGCACATCGACTTTATCCGTGACTACTGCATCAGAAAATATTCTATGAAATTTCTTCACCGTGGGAGCTGTTATAATTACATCATACTCAGCCCTGATAGCATTGCGTATGCAGGCTGTCGTTTTTGACAATCCGTTTGGAGACTGAAAAAACAAGTTAAATTGGAATAACTTCATGGTTTTCCACAATGCGCCGTTTTAACAACAACTAGTTTGTTTTTTTTAATTTTGGTCATTTTCTAGTAATGGTATTGCTGACTAGATTAATACTATCGCCCCAGTCCTGTCGAACTGACACTTCTTTGTTTTTGAGTTTGTCAACAAAAATACTTGACTTTAACGTCTTGACTAGTCATCTTTACTGTGGTTAAAACCATTCTTAGCTGAGTTGCTATTCTCACTGGCGTTGTTGCCTCCATTTTGGTTTGGAGTTAGACATAAGTCAGCTCTTGGCTGATTTTGGCATTTGGTCAGCCACCATTTTTGTGGGTGTGGCTTGCTTGCTCTGCACCAGTTTGCTCGAAACTAGCCGTTAGACTTTTGGCTAGTTTCGAGTACAATGTTGTAGTCATGAATCTCGTCAATCCCAAGCTGTGGACAGCTTTTACTGAGCACGTCTCCCACAAACGGCTGAAGGCCTGCCTCCCATAGATCCCGTGAAACTTTCTGTGTTTCCATCATCCTTTAAAATGCAACTTAAAAGGTATTTCTGTACGGCTTGATACTCCCCTTGTTTAAAAATCGGACAATATTGGCTACCTTCCCTACTTTTTGGGTTGGTTCCTCGTGGGTGGAATGGATTGAAACATTATAAGATCCAGCTTCTTCATTGCAACTACTGTTTTTTTCATCTTAAGCTCATGTTGGTTTTTAGCCTTCTCTGGCGCTCGTTGGACGTTTAGTTGGGCTTATTTCGCACTGATCATTTATGGCTTCAAGAGCCTTAAAACACATTTCATCGGCTCTCATGGCTGCTAGCTCTTTGTTAGCTAATGCTTGGTAAAAGATGACTCAAAAAGAAGCTGATCGCGAACATGAGCTTAGTTCTATAGCTGTCCCTAATAGATAAATTAAATCCATTAAAAGAACTTTATCATTCCGCATGACATTGCGCGTCAGTTGGGCGATAAATCTGTCCTCCTGTCCGGTGTTTTTTTAATTTTTGCAGGAGGTACAGATGTATGACAAGATTTAGATTAGGGGTTTGAATAACATCTCTGTAATGTGTGGTGCAGTGGCAACCCGGACCACTGCACTGTGACTGAGGTTGGCGCTAATGACCAAGTTGTCGACGCGCCATTAAGCCTCAATTCCCCCCCCCCCCTTTATCATTCACAAGCGCGTCCTTTAACACAACTAAATTTTCACTAAGTAGTAGCGGCTCTTCTACTTCCAAAGCATTACAAGCAGCTTTAAGCTTTGTGTTATACAGGGTGATTCATAAAGTACTGAAAAATAGGCCTATGAATATAGGCCCATAAAATGTAGGCATATACTATAGGGGTGCCTAATTTTAATAGCACATGAAACGAAAACCTTCTTTATTAGATTGAACAAAGGTTTTTGTTTCATGTGCTATTAAAATTAGGCACCCCTTTAGTATATACCCACATTTTATATGCCTACATTCATAGGACTATTTTTCAGTACTTTATGAATCACCCTGTACATGTCCTCGCAGGTTTCATCAAGATTCTTTAAGATTAAAGTTAACAACAGCGACGATTTACGTCTAAAGTTAGGCTTCAGTTAGATAAATTAAATTTTTTTTTTTAAATTTAGTTACAACAACTCAGATTAGCTAATACACTTTTGGATTTCATACTGTCAACCACAAGACGGTAATTTTATTTAAAAATTAATTCGTGAAAGAAAAATGTTTTTATCAGACACAATCTTTGGCTTGCCCATGATTAAGGTAAAATAACTGTGGACTAATCTTAGTTTCGTCGACTTCATCGGTATCATCACTGGGTAGAATTCGAGATGTGGTTTCCTCATAGTGTTGGGCTTCTCGGACATCTGTGCCCACACGCTCATCTAGGACATTGGGATATACGTAGGACATCGGGACTTCGTCAGGATATTCTCAGAATATTTTCAGTAGGCCATAGCACTGGCTAGTAGCATGCACTGTCTTCTCCTTTTGTGGTTTCGGCATGTTTAATCTGTCTACGTCAGTCCTTAATAGTAGAGTGGTTTGTAATTTAGACTTTATCGACTTAGCCTGTGACATTACAGGTTAGACCCTTGTACAGGACCGAAGTGAACATTGAGACAATCGCAAGAAAAGCAGCACATTAGAATTTTAATAATGCCAACATTTAGAAATTACAACAGAAATATGGTTTCCTCATTCGCCACTGGGAACAACTACTTCTACAGTTAACATGCAATACAATTGGAATATGCAGATGTATAATTCCAAGTTGTTTAGTAAATGTTTGTACGGGAATAAACTCAAGGATAAACATGATTTGGTGCTTTATGCCAATCTAGACCTACACAAGTTTGATTTTTACTACAAATCTTCTGGCCTTAAGTAAGATCGAGACATTTTTCTATCTTAAACTTGAACTGGCAGGAAACTACCCCTGGGAGGAATTTGGCCCTCCAAAGGTCATAGTTCAACTACTTGAAATTCTTTAGCCTTTCCCTTCCAGGTTGCGGAGCCAAATTTTTTTTGATGGGGAGGGGGGAAGCCTAGTTATGTTTTTGGCCGTACAGTAGCAAATTTATTACTGTAATTGCTTTTAAATGTCGTCAAGAATTTATAGAGTTTGGGAGGAGAATTTGTAACTCTAAACAACGTTAGATTTGTCCCTATTAGTTCAGTCCGAGTTTTCAGAGGGCGCCACGTGTTCCATCTGATAATTTTTGCTCATTTTCCAGCCACTAAATTACAACTAAGCTAGGCTAAATAATAATTAAATACAGTACAAGCAAGTTTCGTTTGGTTTATTTTAATTTTAGGCTAAAAACTGAGCAGAAATTCCCACATAAAACACATGGCGCCCACTATAAACTAAGACTGAACTAATACGAATGTTTCTCAGACATTTCAGTATGGGTCTCAGTCACAAATTCTCCGCCCAAACCCTATAAATTCTTGAAGTCGTAAATCTCTGCGTGATTTACTTGTTGACGTGCATATTGTCATCTTCCAATTTAGAAACTGAGAATTCATGTTATTTCTAAATATATAAAAAAAAAAATTTAAAAAGTAAATAAACAAGTTAATTAAATAAATAAACAAACAATTTTTTTATTTGACTTACGGCAATTCGAGATGATTGACAATCTCCCATTGGATTTCTGGCATGGATAATTGACGTCGTTCCCATGCCATCATAGGGAAATGCAGTGTCTGAAAGATTCAAAACATAAACGGCTGCTCGAGTGCTTAGACAAAAATCTGTAATTTGGGAATTCTAGGTCATAACACAGCCACCAACAGTAAAGGCCGTATCAGCTTTGCCTCCCACAATGCTCCGCAAAACGGCGAATCAAATAACGACGCTGCAAGTTTGCCAAGTGGCGACATCTGTTGACAAAATTTGGAACCTTGGACGGTAAGTTTGAAATTTCGCCGCTTGGTGTAGAGATGGCAGCACGTAGCAAACTTGCGCTTCCTTCTACGTCAATGGTTGATTTCACTTGCCTAATTTGTCTTGATCTGATACGGCCTTTACTGTAGGTGGCTGTGGTCATAAGCAATGAAACGTTTGGATCTAAATGAGATCTGAATCTGAATCTGAGATCTGAAATCTGAATCATAACATAAAAATTTACAAATTTGGAACTTTTGCTATCTTTGTTTAGCTCACTGGAGTCACGAGTTACTAGCAATTATTTGCTTAACACATTACCGTTCTATTTTCTCCAAATCACAAGCTTCGACATGGTTTGTGGGGGTTTACTGTTGACTCGTTACAGAATATGGATCGAGAGAAATTTATTCCTAAAATTACTTCATTGCAAATGGAAGTCAAAATTTATATTCTGAACTTCGTATCTACCCTTTTTCGAGTACTGCTCGCAAATTTTCTATAAGTTGTGTTGCGTTTGGTTTACCCCTCTTATCACGTAGATACGTCCAATTGTGAGATGATTTGAATATTCCTAATGTGAATATTCATGCAAATCATTTTCCGGTGCTTTTATCCTTAAGTACTAATGTGACATGCACACCTTAACTGAGCCCACATGAGAGTAGTGATTCAATTGAATCTTCTAACTATCGAATCCCCATTACCAGTCTCGCGTTCCGCGTTTAATTCTAGCTCCGTAGTAGGCCAGTCAATGTCTTTGGCTAGACTCTTAAGTGCTCCCTAGACCAGCGGTTCCCAACCTTTTCGACAGTATTCGTCCCTATTGGGACTAGCACGCAATAGCTCCCCCCCCTCCCAAACTTATTCCTACAGAGTCGGATTGGGAGGTGGGGGGGGGGGGGGGGGGGGAAGGAGTGCCATAAGCTTCTTCTGCATGGTCCAGCTACCGTTACCACATTTTAAAGAATTCTAGAATTTGAAACACATCCCTGACACGTATGTCTGAAATTTTCATAAGAATCCCTTTCAAATTTTTCAAAAACATTTTTTTTTATTTTAAGAAAGGACTCATGAAGCAGCTACCATATTTTTAAAGAAATAGGCGTGAATTTGAAACGTTTTCCTGCAATTTTTTTTTTAATTCTAAGGTAGCCTTCCCATTGATCCCAGTGTTCTCGAGCGGCCCAATGTGACACTGCATTGCTGTGTAAGTTTTTTAAACAAAATGAATGGTACTGGTTAACGCGCCTCCCTTGCAGTTGCTCCGCCCCCCCCCCCCCTTTACAACAATAATTTTGCACTTACGAGCCACTTCAGGGCCACGTGCTTCTAGATGCAACCCCCATTTTAGAAAAAGGCACTTCCCCATATGACGCTTTACCTGTCTGCCAAAATTTATATCTGGCAACTTTCCCTAATGAGCTGTAGAGGTGTCTTTATACCCTATGAGAATTAACATGGGAGCCTGGTGATTAGCTAGTTACTAGTTACTAGTAAGACTCAACGTTATTGAGGACACTTTCTCTCCATGAAGGACACGTCCCCACATTTTCGTGTTGGCGTATTCTTCGTTACTGGACCCAAGAAACCTAATTCAAACGATCTGCAAAGATTTCTACCGTATGGGGAATTTACACCAGTACGCTGAAATCAGGTATAAGTTGGTTTCAGTTAAAAGATACAGTCTGCTAGTGAAGGCCGCCTTTTTTTCATCAACAATCATTTTTTAACAATTGGATATTGTAATCGGACGATCTACTATTACTTGGCGGCGACACACTAGCGTGTGTCTAAATTATCTACCGACATCCGCATCTCAGCCCTCTTGTAACAATACAAGGATGCAGGATGCAGGAGCACAACAATGAACGCGGGGCTGAGAACACTCGATTACAATACAACGATGGAGGACACAACAATGAAAAAGGCCTGTTCTCAGCTCCGGTGCTGAAAAGTTCTCAGTAAACGAAACTCGTGTTACACGTCCCATTCTGTAAATTTAATTTACTTTCTAAACAGCAAGTTATTTGTCACCATGATAAATTCTGAAAACGGGAAATATCGGTAACATTTCAAGCATTAAAACTCATTACAATATGACGCCCATTGTGAAAATTTAAAGTTGCTCCTTTAAAACTTTCTTTAAAATTTGTAGTTTCGGCGGTAAATTTTTGTTTGCTTGTGGTGATGGTTAGTTTCCATGTAAAATGTCGGACGCACCGACAACGAACAAGCGGCTACAGGGACTGCCTAGGCGCACCGGTCTTCTGTACAGTTCCTCCACTTCCAATGTTGAGGCGCATACCTCTATCATGCACTACAACAGCTAGCTATCTCTATTATACTAGTCTAAAAGCAGTAAAGCTATCACAATTGTCGGTTAAAAATGTGCTAGCTTTTAGGCCTATTTTACATTTTAGGCATAATTGTCAGCTTTTAGGCCTAATTTTAACCAGCAGTTTTAATTTAGTAAGTAGCAGCTAACGGAGATATGGATTGTATAGTAAGCCTATTCATTTTTGCAACACGGTGCGCCTACTGGCACACAGTTACAGTGTTACAACATAACGCGCAACGTAGCCTATATATACATCAGTGGTAGTAGGGAAGTGACGAGAGAGACGCTGTTGCTGAAGCCAACAGCGACTCGTAGCAACTTGACGTTGCCATGGTAACATGATTTTAGGCCTAATTTTCATTTTTAGGTCTAATTTTAAAAATGTAGTTTGAATTTCGTAAGTATAGTAGATACAGGCCTACTGGAGAATTTGGTTCGACGGTAAGCCTATTCATTCATGCAACAATGCGACGAGACTATTTAAACGAAGCTAAAATCTATTTGTTTTTATTGAGGATTTTAATTTAGGATTTTCATTCGACGATCAAATGTTATTATTTAAGTTAGTTACGTTGATGAATTCTATTAGCTATAAGGAAGTAATGATGTTTTAATTTGCCATTTTATTTAACTAACTTCTCACACTAAATCCAACGTTGTAAACAATGGTCGTCAGTATCTGGTACCGTTGCGAAGTTGAAAAAAGTGACGGACGGACGGACGGACAAAGTCGTTGCAATAGTCTTCTCAGCCGGTACGGGTGTAAAGAAGACTAAAACTGACAAAAAGGGGGTGGCTTCAGCCCCAACGTAAGGGCGAACTTGTGTACCGACTTCCGACACAACCATCTTCAACATTATATTCCGTACTCTGTTCTTAAATATCTCCATTAATCGACAAATCAAACAAATCCTCGAATACCAAACCCGAAGCCATATAGTAGAAGACTATACGCAAACGCAAATGTTTTTTTCTCTTTCCACCTTGCTTTGTTGGACTGCTCCGTGCACTACATCATTATTGGAGTTGCGTGCATTGTCTGGCAAAGATGCGGACATCGGTAGATAAATAAGTTATCGCCTGTTTCCCTCATGCAAAGAACTAACAATCGCTCGGGTCTGCGGCCCCGACGTTGTTAGTTCTCAGCACTCGGGAATCAGGCGATAACTTATACAAGAACAATGACGGCACAATCGGTCATTTGGATTTATTGTTTTAAAATGTCGGGCGAAAAGAAGCTAATAATACTTGACCTATAAGAGTTTCAATTGTGAAAAATAAAAGTATGCCTTAAAATGTACAAACGATACTACAAACCACAGCTATTCAGGGGTATTTACATCCGTTTTAAGATGCAGGGAATCAGTTTACAAAAATCCCGGAAATTTACTAAAATTCACATAGAAGTTATCATGCCCGCAACAAAGAACAAAGAAGTAAGTAAAGAAGAAATCACAAGGTAAAGGGTAAACGAAGCAAGCAGTCTGCATTAAAGACTGGCCTTGTGAGGATACACGATACACTAATCTGAGAAAGAACAAAGACCACAAGTGAAATTAAAGAATAAAACAAGTGAACCTTATCTTAACCTGAACAAAACACGCAAACAACAGAAAGCATGGTTCAGTTGATTCGTCTACTGCGAAATGCATGCTAGAAATGCAGCGCCATCATTTTGCAGGTTCTTATACACCCAATTGCAAGTGATTAGGAAAAGGGGGGTATACTATTAAGTAGTCATTTTAGGGTGAAATGAATTCGCCATACAGAATAATGTTATAGATTTTTAGTGCTAGCCCCTGCTAAAAAAAGATATCAAAAGAAGATATCTGTAAAAGCTGAGCTACAGACGACGTGTTGGAAAATGGAATCACAATGTTTTCTTTATTTCTTCTAGCTATATTTCTCAAGCCGTACCTTGTACGAAAACCCTTCGAACAATACGGGTGTATTGCTACCTATTAGTAGCCATTGTAGGGTTTTACCTGGAATGAATTCGCCATACAGAATAATCTTATAGATGTACCAAAGCCCTTCGAACAATATTTGTAGCGAGAAAAATAACCGGACTGAAATGGTTGTACGTTAACCACAACTTTAACTGAGCCAGAATTGTTTTGGGAAGAAAACTGTTTCTATTATTTCCCTCATCATTTACTTGGCGAGCCTAAATATACATTTTTTCTGTTAATTATTACTGATGGTACAGTAATGGTTGAAGGGAGAAATTTGGGGGAACACTAGAGAGCAATTTCTGACTACTGACTGATGTACCTGGGGACTTGAAAGTGTAACTATTTGAAATGCGATTTCCTTCAAATAGAAATTGGTTTAAAAATGATTTTTGGATTGTTGAAATTTCACTCAATCACAACGCATTATACGGTTTAAATGTGTTTTTGCTTTTAAACCCTTGATAATTTAGCCAATTTTTTTTTTTGGGGGGGGGGGGGGGTAGCATAAAGGTCTTTAAGTGACTGAATTTGTGTCGTCACATGCGATTAAATTTTTCTAAACGAGTAGTTATGGCAACGACCCTAACTTGATGTAGTTATTCAGCGTATTTCCTCAAAATATCGAAAAAAAATATTTTACTTTATTCGATTTTTTCTCTGCAACTTTCTCTAATTGGAAGACTTCGTACGCCTGGCAACATAAAAGTCAGACACAGCCTAATGCTTTATTGTTGCAAAAGGTTTTAATAACGTTGATATTTGCCTACGTTTTAATAAACCAGCAAGTGCACATGTATACAGTAAAATGTGACGTTTCGGGATTTTTCATCCCGTTGTCAATGGGATGAAAAATCCGGACAGTCGCATTTCACTGTATACATGTGCACTTGCTGGCTTTTTAAAACGTTGACTACTTTTAGTGCTTTTATTCTTTCGATTTTTGCCTAATCACAAGCCTACCTATCTAGGTAATTTCACGTAAATACATTTTTCCTTTGTGACGCATAACGCTGACATTTTGCGGATAGCTATAGTTTAAACGTCACACGTGCGTTTGGCTGGTTTGGGGGTTAGAATTGGAGTATGTACATTCAAACTTACCAGTCAATGTCAGCAATATTTTAAGGGCAGAGTTACAGAATTTTATTATTGTTGTTGTTGTTTGCGTCAATAATAGAACAATGAACAACATATTATGCTTACAACAAAATACAGGAAGGTACGAATAGGCAGCAAGACAACGGCACACATGAAGAATTGTAGCTTTTCCCATACAAAAATAATGGTATACATTAAAAGTTGACATAGTAAAAGCGGATGTTCGGCTCTTCAACTTGTCAAAAAAAAATGGGTCTTATCAATTCGGATCAACAAAAAGATGTAAATATCCCCAAAACAAGGCTGTTTCGTCGTTTGAAGTCGCGATATCAAATAACTTGCATTTTCGCCAAGTTTATCCCACCGTCTAAGTCTTCATACTTTATACGAAATACTTGAAAATTGTGCAGTAAGCAATTTTCACATATTTGCATTTAACTTTTGAACTATTGCTGGGTTGTATTAAGTTTGTGAAGAGCATGGCGTTAGATATCACCACCTAAACTTGCCGAAGAGCACATCCTTTAATGATTTTGGTGTCAAGCTCGCACATCCTTTAATGATTTTGGTGTCAATCTCGCACATCCTTTAATGATTTTGGTGTCAAGCTCGCAAACCCATAAAAATGATTTTGGTGTCAAGCTCGCACATCCTTTAATGATTTTGGTGTCAAGCTCGCACATCCCTTAATGATTTTCAATGTTCAAAATAAAGCATTGCTCCTTACATATTTCCAACAACGGCAAAAGCCTTTCACGGAGGATGCTCAACACATTTGCATTAGAAATTATCCATTATTAGATATTATAAAACTGCTCTTCAACCCCATTTACAATGACAAGTTTTGAAGTATGAATCCATCCATCAGTGTATTGCGAAATTTATTACTCGAATGGTTGCAGTGTTTATTATTATTATTATTATATTTAAGAAAAGGAATCAATTTGTTACATAATAATATTACATGTCTGAAGGATTCCTTGCTCCCCATGCACAAATTATGAAAAAAACACATTCTGCCTCGGTGTTATACCTTCTGTACAAGTGGTGCACACTCCTTGAATCGTAGACAAGTAGCCTTTTCTTGTAAGGTTGTACGATTCATTTACTGAATATTCTCTATAGTGATGAATACATCACTGAAAGCTTCAGTCGTTACATAACCTGACGTATTTTTAGACGGGAATTACAGGTAAACGTCGGTCAGTTCACATTCACACAAAAATATGTTCACTGGCTCTTTGGGCGTTGAATTATAATAATAATAATATTAGTAAACGAGTGCGGTTTGGATCAAGAAGGGCGTGCCACTTACACTTGTCCGAGTCGTTTCTATGAGTCAAATGAACTGTGAGGACAGAATTCCGGTCTTTTGAGAAATCGAGAAAGGTCAGCACTGCCCAATAAGGTTTTAAACTGTGCCGGAGAGCGTGCCCGAACCGTACCGTCCCTTAAGGAGTTCCAAATAGTGATTACCCTTACATTAAAGATACTCTTCCTGCACTCCTGTCTCCCAGACTAAACAGCCAGTTTCACAAAGTGGCCTCTAGTGGCCTTATACGGTGAGGGGGTCAAAGAACGGCAAGTCGACCAACAAAAACCCTCGAACAATCTTAAAAGTAAGATATAAATCGGCACGCAACCTGCGCAGTTCCGAGGAATCCAGGCCAACCCTGGAAAGTCGCTCACTGTATTGCAAGTCCTGTAAGCCAGACAAACCTATGAAATTCTATGAAAACAGGAGAGCCTTACAGCCTAATTTTTAAGAAGTTGCAATATAGCCACATAACGAACCTTCCAGTAAATATACTTGCTATTGTAGTTCTTTATTTTAAATATCTTCCCCATGGTTCTATCTGCAGTAGATGTTAGCAGAGGACAGTAAGGGCGCGTTTACGCAACGACTCGCCTTTGCATTCTCGCAGCTAGAACTCAAACGCGATGGCAAAGGTGACATTGCCATGGTAACAACGCTAAATGGATTAGCTAAATCCGACATCGTTTGAGTAAATACTTGCAGTCTTATAATCCGTGCCAATAATATAAAGAATTTCTCATGACGAAACAATTTTCCCAAACGCTTCTGAACTCACGTTATTTGTTGTTTTCGTTGCGAGGCGGCAGACATAAAACCGCCGCCATGTTGGAATTTGAGGTGATTTCTAGCTTCTAGCTGCGAGAATGCAAAAGCGAGTGGTAGCGTAAACGTGCCCTAATAAAAGTTCCTGTTAGATGTTTGCCATTTCTCGCTATTTTGTTGATTTATTCGGTGGTGAATCAGAAATGCGTAATACCATGAATATGTTGAAACACTTTGCTGTAAAAGTTTGTTATTTACACTTACCTGATTCGTACTTGGTAAGTAATGCTGTAAATCCAAATACTTCACTTTGTTTCAATTTATGGATCTGCCCGTGGCGCTGTTAAATATATTAAAACAAGTTTTTTTTTTACCGAGACTACATAGCTTCCAATTTGTTTTATTATATTAAATTTAGTATTGGTCATGGACTCTACAGGACAAGGACATTCCTAGTAATTTATATTTGAGCATTTAACTGAGGATGGTTAAATGCCAGAATTCCCAGAACCTACGTGGTTTATGCACGGAATTTTACCAAACAGATTACTTTGTGGATTGAAGAGATACCTTTACAAGGCTTCAGCAAGAACTCCACAACATCATAAATAGCACAGACTTTTAATTTTTGAAAGGTTACATTGCCTTTCTTGTTCACAATAAATATGCTAAAATAGAAACACCCGCCGACAACTCGGCCCCACCTGAAATCAAGTTGTTCCAATTTTTCTGATCAAGTGGGGCCAATTTTTCTTGATATTTTTAAAAATCAACTGGGGATCGAGCTGTCGGTGTGTGTGTGTGTGTAATATTTTAGCGTTTTTATTGTGACAAAAAAGGCAATGTAACCTTTCGAAAATTAAAAGTCTGTGCTATTTGTGATGTTGTGGAGTTCTTGCAGAAGCCAGGATCTGCATTGTAAAGTTACCGTACGGAATTTTACTTTGATATATTTAAAAATTTTATATAAGCCCTATGCCTGGCGTTAGCTATCTGTTTTCGTAGATAACACAGCAACTCAGTTGAGTTGTCTGATAGCCTAATACACTAATACAGTATTCTGGGAGATAATTTATCAAGGATCATTGTTCCTGTGTGTCATCTTTTGAAAACCCACTATTATACTTCTGGAGTGTGACGTCAGCAGATGAACGAAGGGTGCTGGTTTGATGCAGGATCAGATTTATGCCTTTAACTTCAGTTCCTACGAGTTTAAACCAAATACTCCATAAAAAAGTTTGGAAACTGTCTTTCATGCTCAATTGTGTTCCAACCCATTTTTTTTTCTTTTAAATTCTACACACACATTAACACCCCCTTAAGGTAAAATCAAGTACAAACTTTCACGATGGATTCAGTATTAATGGAGCTTAATACTGTTTTGGACAATAAAAGTTACTTTAAATTTCTTGTTAACTAAAGATCTCCTACTCCCAGTGCCGTAACGTACAGGTAGGCTGGGTAAGCATTGCTTACGGGCCCCTGCAACTCGTAGGCCGCCAGGTGTGAAATAGGGACATGGACAACATTTTTGACGTTTTTGAATTGAGAAAAGCATGCCGAATGAATCCGTTAACAGCCTCAAGTAGTGAACTAACTACAGTACGTAAATTTCATGTTCAAAGTTCACTATGTTAAGCAAGTCCAAGTTCCCAAAGGGTCAAAGGATTTTAGCGAGCGTTAACCGCACCCGGTCCAAGTTCCCATCTAACAAGTGTAACAATGTAATGGCAAAGCTTATAATAATTTGACAGTTAAGTGGGCTAAAAAATACCACACAGACATGTTTTTTTTTATAAATGTTCTCAAACATTATTGCTTGTTTGCATTACGAAGTAGTTTTTCTTGGCTGAAAAGTTGCTGGTTGTTCGGGTAACGTAAACCGAACAATGTATTGTATGTGTATCATTTGGACCAAGACAATCGAAAAGGTTACAGATTGGGGTTATTTTAATTATTTCTGCCTTTATTGTGGAAGCGTGTGGTCACGTGTGCTTTGGTTTTTACGATTTTCATCACGATTTTCGGACACGCATGCTTTTATAAATTGTCCATCGTTAGAACAAAAGTTTTACTGGCATCGACAAGTCTTCACGATTTAGGGTTGTGGAGGTAACATCAAGGCTAAGCAGTGTTAGTGTCAAATACGCTAACAATGTTTCTTGAATTTGCCATGAACTGTGAATGACAGAAACAACTTGGGCTGCTGTTTCATCAGATAAGACAGCTTTTAAAAAGATTTAAAATATAGCTGGGTATACTAAATGTCCTTGTTTGTCGATATCTTGCCTCAAATTCATGCAACTTTGTCTTTGAGGAAAAATATTTTGTGAAGTTGTGTCATATCCACAGAGCACTGCAAAAATTAATTATCTTAAAATTTGTAGGATACGTCTGAAATTCAGTTGTTTGGTTGTCAACTTCCTGAAAATCGTAAGCCCGTCTTATTTAAAGATGGAATGGGTTTGGGCTTGAGGATTTAAGATGCCACCAGCTTAGGAGGCGTCCTAATTACAGACTGGTTTCATTTAACCCTTTAATCCCCATGCTGAACTGAATGAATTTTTGTAAAGCCCAATGCCATAGTTGGGTCAGACGCTGGATTGGAACCAAAATTCACCTGGTTTGGATACGAGTATATGCTGACCACTGGACTATTGCTAGAGGGGTAGCCGGTTGAATGCTTTGAAAATTGAATTCTGGAAGCGGATTATGGGTCGACACCATAAAAATAGGCATTCAAAACACTCAAAGAACTAAAACAAGAACACAAAACACAAACCGAACTGGGTAGCAACAACTATCGTGTTTGTCGAATCACATGTGGGTATCAGAAAGCAACTGGAGGGACTAACCATTTTAAACAACAAGGGAAGATTACTCAATCTAAACCGGAAATATCCTAACTTAAAAAGGTGGAAGCAAATACTCCATGCCCTGCCACACAACTATATCTAACTGTGTTTTAAAATTTTATTATTTTTTTTTAATTTTTCGGACATTTTTAATTCTTGATCCTCTCCCACACTGAGCATTTCCGGTAAAATGGCTGGTGTTGGTGGGTAGGCATTTGGCCTCTCTATTTTTTACTTTTTTTACTCTTCTTACTCTGGTAAGCGTATGTGTTTTTAGAAACCGCATTATTTTTTTTATTGTAATTGCTTTCAAATCCTGATGTTCTTATACCTAGGGGTTGCAAGGAATTTCCATTTACGTTTTTTTGTTAGTTACTGTCTTTGTTTTTATGCCTGATGACGGCCCACATGTGCGGGCAGAAATATAACGTTCTTATTCTTTGAGTGTTTTGAATGCCTATTTTAAGGTGTCGACCCATAATCCACTTCCAGAATGGACTGTTGCTGTTCGCTTTGGTCGTGGCTCCCGGCGACCCCTTACAAATCACGCTTGCGAGTCGGGACTTAGTTTTTTGACGTTCCGTATCCATCCAATATATTGGACGTTGATGGACAGTAAACAGTTAAGACGTCGTTTAACGTTTGATGTCTCTGAGTATCAGATGGAAAACATGCGATGTAAACATTGAAGTTGTGTAGTTGTTTGGCACGCCATACTTTTTAGTTGCTGAATTCCACGAAACATCCGACGACAGCAGTTTTAAATGGCCGCACAATAAGGTTGTTTATTGTTAAGTTGGAAAAGAGAGAACGTTGTCAAATTATAAGATGGCAATTTTTATTCTAAGTAAGGTAACAAACAGTTGCCAAAATTTAAGATTTATTTTAGAAATTTATTTTAAGTTGTGAAGCAGGCAAAGGTGCCAACTTCTTAAGAGGGCACTTTATATTAAAAATTGAAAACGAAATAAATAATAATAATAATAATAGAATTTACCACATATTATGCAGATGGCGAACGGAAGGGTTGTGAGCCGCTGTTACCGTGCCAACAGGGGAGGGAGGGTTAACCTTTTAAGTTGGTCGCTTTAAGAACGACGAAAGATTTTGCGTCAACAGCAAAGTTTCCAACATTCCAAATGGCAGTTTATTGAGTTGTAAAATAAACAAGTCACTGATGTTCAAACAGGAAAATTGTTTTAAGTCAGCCATCCGCGTCTCTGTGGGTGGTGTTTTACATCCTATTTTTACTGTAATTTTTTTTATCTTCCTTACGAGCACTGGGAACTTAAATTACCATTTTAAAAGCACGTGAATAAAAGCACGTATTTACAACGTACACAATGCATAGCGTAAACTTTTCAATTAAAACTTCACCCCTGTTCCTGTGACAGAAATTCAAAAACCTTTTTTACGCCTATTTAAAATATTTTTCCTACCATAGCTCACAAGCGAGCACATACAGAAAACCATGCAGCATCCAATAACAAATTAATAATGCCTGTATTACTTCCACATTAATTATAGTAAATACAAGGTTTTGAAAAGAAAAACACCATCTCCTCCAACTCTTCCCCTTCCCTACCTATCCCAATCTCACCCCTCCAGTTTCATTTAAATCAAAATGAAGTATAACGCTAAAAAAGTATTTCTTCCTTGAAACAGTATCATTGCAATGATTAAACTGCAAAAAGAAAATATTCCTTGACCATCCCAAATGACTGAGAATTGATCTTAGACTCGCGGATTAAGGTTAACCTAAAATCAAGGGCTTAACATTCTTTTTGGTGTTAGCATACTACATCACTAAATAAACCGTTAAGTTCTGCAGCAGTTTTAATTTTTTGCTATTGTTTGATTTGTAATTAGGTTCTAACAGGCAAAATTTCATTTTAGAATACGAAGATAAACACGTTAATCTTATATTCAACCAATCACTTCGAACTGAAACTCCATTTCTGATTTACTCTATAATTAGAATGTCGACAACTATTTTGCTAATCCTAAGTAAACCACAGTCATATTCGTAAAAATAAAATGGTTTCATGTTGTATACGGCCTATGCACCACCCAAATGAATGCTAGATATCTAAGGAATTAACAAAAAGTAGTTACAACTTACTGTGAGCGTGTAAACGTTGAGTTAGGCTGGGGTTTGTAACTAACATAATTTTATATTCGTTTTGCTCATCCTTAACACGACGTTGCCCTACAATGATCTGCAGTCAGGTTATAAGGACTAAGATGTCTTATGAATGAATGCCCTCTTTCACAAGTTGTTTTAAAGATAAGTTTCGAACAGCTAATATTGTAAACTCAAGAGAATAAAAAAGATTTAGATTTAATAGACATCTAGTCATGAGATGTGAACATTGTAATATGCCGGATACATAAGATGCTTAGGATGCGAAGCTTTTAATTTTTCGTGAAAACAACTTAAGAATGGACGCAAAATTTTATGATGCCCAAGGTCGAGTTTCTTTAGGTCGAATTACTGTCTTATTGTAAGATGCCCAAAATATTTCATAAATGGATCCAATTATAAGATGCCACGTCATCTTAGTTTAGATATCATTCTTTGCTTTGGGTCTGGTAACCTTTTTAATTTTCTAATGCAACAATAAATGTAAACACGTCGTAACTGCGGATGCTTCTTTAAGTGGAGGGGGGGGGGATTGAGACTTAATGGCGCGTCGACAGCTGGGTCATTAGCGCCAACCTCAGTCACAGTGATGTGGTCTTTCAAGTGGAGGCATTGGCTGATTTCGGACTGATTATGGTTGTAATGATCGAACACAGTATCAACAATTGCAGAGATGTTTCTAAGTACTCAGATAGACCAACAATTTATAGGGTTTAATTGTATAGATTCTTTCCAGGTCAAGGCGTCAAAAAAGGACGGCTACCAGACGGAAAAACTAGTCCCTAAAAATAAGGGCACGTGTATGCAACCACTCGCTTTTGCATTCTCGCAGCTAGAAGCTAGAAATCACCTCAAATTCCAACATGGCGGCGGTTTTATGTCTGCCGCCTCGCAACGAAAACTGCAAATAACGTGAGTTCAAAAGCGTTTGGGAAAATTGTTTCGTCATGAGGAATTCTTTATATTATTGGCACGGATTATAAGAACGCAAGTTTTTACTCAAACGATGTCGGATTTAGCTAATCCATTTAGCGTTGTTACCATGGCAATGTCACCTTTGCCATCGCGATTGAGTTCTAGCTGCGAGAATGCAAAGGCGAGTCGCTGCGTGAACGCGCCCTAAGCATGAGCTTTGGAATGTCTCCCAGGGAACAAAATCAAGCAAGCAATGCCTAGTGGTTAAAAAAAGAGAGTTATTATTTTTTTATACATATTTTTACTTAATTCTTAGTTATTTAATTATTAATTAGGCCACGCAAGGTAAAAAAAAAAATGGTTCTCAGGCCCTCCCGCATCGATTGTTTTGCAAGAAATAAAAATAATTGACGCGGCATTTATTAGTGACTTTTCCTAGGTCAACATTAGTCTGATACTGTTGCATCGATGCTACGTAATCCGCCGCACCATCTAAATAGCTTCGCAACAAATTTTTTTTGGGGGAGTTTCTGAAATCCGATCTATGCTTGCTGTGAATAAAAATTTCCATAAAATGGCTTTTTAAATGCCGTGTTGAAGCAATCTGACCATTTTTTTTTTAAATTCAGTATGAAAACGGCACTTATTTTTACTACAAAATGTTAAAAAATATTTAAAAAACTTCATCCCTCATCAGATTTCAACTTTCTGTGACCGAGAACCATTTTTTTAACTTTGCATGGCCTTATTAATTATTTTTATTTGTCATAGCTTTGTTTTTTATTAGTTATTAAATGCCGAGGGGTTGGCATATAGTCGTCTCCAAACCAAGGGAATGCAGTCTGGAATTTCATGCTTGAGATACATACTTACATATAGGGCATTACAAAACTATCTTAATTTGGAAGCTGAAGTTAATAATTAAGCTAAAAAGTGAACTTAGTTCTCACTTTTTCTTTGTGAAAATCTGGCCAATTTGTTCGGACAATGCACAAATGTCGGAATTAAAGCATAGTTTCAGACTTCAACTTACCGTCTCAATCCTAGCATTTATTATCGTATTTGTGGTGTTGAGGCTCGCCCAAATACGCTCAACATTTTCACCTTCACCGATGGTCAACAACGCCATCAGCGGACTCAAGCACTGGAATGTAGTAAAAGAACTATTTATATTTTTTTTCTTCACAAAAGCCGTCATTCCGTCTTGGTCCAAGTTTCCAAAAGTTATCGACGGAAATTCCAATTTATCCCATTCAATCATTTTCACGTCAACAGCGACTGGCTCAGAAATGTAATATTCGACGCGGCGATAGATTTGATAAGAACACACAGCAAGACAACCAAGGAGCATGAATCCCCACAGGAATCGAACAAACACAGGTCTTGAGGGATCCAGAATCTGAGATAAGCCTTCTAAACCGTAATCGATTTCTTTGTAGCTGTCTTCTTCACGTTTTGTCCGAAGCTGGGCGCGTATCATGCGGCGTATTTTCAGCGGAAATGAATTGTAGTAGATAATAACTGACGCACGCCTTTTACTTGATTCCTGGATCATGATTACTTTCTAGGCCGTTTAAAAAAAAAAAACTCAAGAAAGATTTTAGCAGCAGTGGCTTTTGTACGATGAGACACGCAGAATAGCAACTCCTGAAAAATGGTAAAAGATTCCTAATCAGTTGCACCGTTGAAAATTAAAATTTAGGCCTGTATGCAGGGTGGAACAGATAACTTTACCCAATAGGCCTATAGAACATATAGGCCTTTAGGAAACAGGCCGAAAACTAATATTTATACATAGCATACGTGAATGAAATCAAATGGAAACGAAAAAGTGCACCTAATGCACAATGTTGTGATCTAGGAAATCCTATAGAGCAGCGTCATGTGACGTCATTTTGGCTACGAGATACAAATTGGAGGGCATAGCTACAAGGTGCACTAGATTAAAATGTACGGGAAAAAAATGGCACTCTAGTCAAGACAGTGCTTTGAGAGCGGATTTCTTAGGCTTAAAAGAACGTTGTTTTATCCAACAACAAAAATCATGCGTTATAGGCTTAAGAAATCCAGTCTAATAGCATTGGCTTCAGTAAGACGACCTTCTTTTTCCCCCACCAGTGCACCTTGCAGCTAACCCAGTTACTGGCTCCACCATAGAGTTATACACAACAATACTACGTCGTGTCACTGCCCTATAGGCGTAATCCCATTATCTTTGCTAGCTAGGATTTGGCTGTATTCTACTTGGTACATTTTTTAGCCAAGTTGGCTTCGAACTGTCTTGTATTTTTTGCTCGTCCTACCTGGTTAATATTTAAGCCAAGTTGGCTTCGAATGGTCGCTTGTTGTTCTTACCTGGCACATCACTGCAAACATGTCTACAGCAGTTCTGTCCTTCAGTACCATAACATTTATAAAGTAAACCACTGTTACAGATGCCACTGTACGCAAGTTCAGAGTAAACGGTACGGTCGCAGTGTGGGGGCTATGCGATGGAAATGAATGGCAAGCCACAAGAGTGTATCAAGAAAGGTATCTCTGTAGACGACAGCTGGCACCACGAACCATCGCTAATGTTGTAGCCAGGCTTAGAGCGAGTGGTACGTTTGCTCAACCGCGGCGTGGACCACGACGGGATCGCAGCAGAGGTATTGGTGGACAACTAGGGATAAGCCGCAGCATGGTACTTCTGCATAGGCATAGGTATCACCCGTACCGCATTCATCAGCATCAAGCCATGACTGAGGACGATCTGTTTTGGAGATAGGACTTTTGCCTGGATTAGGCAACGGTTGATGAATGACACTCCAACTTTTGTAGAACAGGTGCTGTTTTCTTATGAGTCAGCCTTTCATAGGGATGGCACAGTGAGCAGACAACATGCATTATTAGTCTGATCAAAATTCACATTGGTTACGTCAGGACTACTTCCAAGTTCAGTTTCGCGGGCATCATTGGGGACAGGGTCATTGGACCAATATTTTTTGATGGAACCCTTAGTGGGCACTGTTGAATGCCCTTTATGGTTTGCCACTAGCAGTAAAGATGAACATGTGGTTCCAACAGGATGGAACACCACCCCCACTATCATCTTCCTGTTCGCCAATGGTTAAATTACCATTGCTCCAACCGTTGGTTTGGTATGGGTGGACCAGTTCCATAGCCAGCGAGGTTATCCGATCTTTCTCCGTTGGACTACTTCCTTTGGGGTGTATGAAACAGAACCCAGGGACCGAAACGGTCGTGCATCATTCGTTAGCTGGTGTGAAGAGTGCCTAGCACAAGAAGGTCGGCATATCAAGCATCTGCGTTAGATATTACAAAGGGTCGATTTTCATAAATGTAGCATGCATTGCTATGTATATGCCTATTAGTTTTAGGCCTATTGACTGTCTATATTTTCTATAGGCTTATTGGGTAAAGTTATCTGTTCCACTTTGAGAAACACATTTAAAACCAAAGGGCTTCAATGATTGCATTCTTCCTAAAAATTGTGGGAAAGAAGGGGCAGAGCGTGCAAGACCGATCCCGGTACCTCACAGGCTGCTAGGGCTGGCCCTCACACACTCACTCCCAGTTCCCCACACGCCAAAGATTATTTAGAGGTCACTAGTGGATCGACCTACTCCTGTGTCCCCCTGTAAAGGCGTTTCACACGAAGTTCTCTTCGTGTCTGGGCGATGGTAAATAACGACGATTCTAAACTGGAATTTGAGGTCTTGGGGAGCGTTTTATTTTTCTGTATCATACGGCAAAGGGTACAGACGGGCTTGGCTCGGTTGACGGAATAATCGGATCCGATATTCACACTCTTATTTCCCGTCTATGGCCTTGAGAGAATAGTGACGGTTTTGTCTAAGGAGGAGGAATGTCCATAAAATCGAGTCAACGTTCCTTTAAATTACAGCATGGTAGTGAATATTCGGTTACTCGTACCTCTGGGAGCAACGTTATGATGCTGTAGAAGGGCATCCGTTGATAATTACCAGGTAGGGTGAGTTAAAAATAGGCCTCACCAAAGATGGCGTCATGGCATCCATTTTGTATTGGTAGAGGCTGAGCAAGAAAATCGTGTGTCCACCCGTCACGATTCTTCTCGGAGAAAAAAAAAAGTTTTTTTTTTACATTTAGTCAATGCTAACAGGGGATTGGTATTAAGGCGCATAGAGGGAGAAGGAGTGATACATTGTTATAACAGAGTGTGACAATAAGAGTGATACAGCATTACATTTGAACGGGGCCAGGATTGTTACAGTGGTAAGCGTGGCTTACAATGACTCGATCGACAATAGAGATATTGGTCATGCGACAGAGACAATCGTTTAGCTGACGTTAGGGAATAGAAAGGATTGTTACGTCGGTCCTTGTAAGAGGAGTACTGGCTAGTTCTTGTTAATTATTTTAGCAATGGTGTTCGTTCATTTTCGTACACAACAAAGGCGATTAAACGAAAAAAATGAAGAAGGGTATACTAAAAAATAAGATTAAAGGGAGTTCAGAAAGATTTCCTTCTTCAAAATCCAAGATTTTCCAAGATTCTTCTTCATCAGCGAAAACCAGTGTGGGTTACTTCCAATTACCCTTTATATTTTTTATAGTAATGTGTTTCTATTTATGTATGTCTATGTACGTTCTATTACCTAGGAACATATATAACATTCAATAAACATTTTAATGAGCACTTTTGTGAACGGAAAGAAATCGAGTTTGGCCACATAAGAATGAACAGAAAGCGCCATCTTTCATGACCTCCAGATAGCTTTTGTTGTAGGCCATCATTTTTATAAGCAATGTAAAATTATGGGCTTATGACAGTCATCTTGCAACTATCGAGATATATGAAAACTAGCATTCGTACCCAGCTTCGCCCGGGTTGTGTCTCACCCGGGGTTTAGATTTGCCCGTGGTTGTTTCCCAGTTGTCGGTCGGTGTTGCCTGAACGGTGACTGCCACAGGCAATTTTTCTTCCTGTATAAGTTTTCCGTTTTCTTCCGTCTTCTACCTCCTCTTTTCCCTCTTTTGACTCATCATCTCCCAAGAACTGATTTGGTCTGCATGATACGCTTAATGGTAACAGACGAATTGTTCCCCCCCTCAACCCCCCCCCCCCCCCACTTCCAAGCTCTTTATTTTCTAAAGACCAGGACTAACAGACACATTGCCCCACACACAGGCATTCCCCGTTCTCCTTCCCCCACTCTCAGTTATCGCTTTGGCTTGAGCGATTCATACCGTGTGAAAAATTAATGTTCTTCGTACATTACGTCATTTAACCCTTGCCTCCAAGTAACTGTCCATCGTGAATGACGTCATTTAACACTTGCCACTGAGACGACCGCGCAGAGTAAATTGTTAGTCGAGGCAATTAACAATGTGCCAATTTCAAGTTCTCTGCATGGCAACAATGTACCAGTTTCAACTTCTGGACAAATAATTGATATACTCGTCCGTTTTCGTGGTAGGGGTGGCACCTTTGGGGATTATCGTCGTTGTCTTCGTTTCTTCAATGAGACTTTGGTTTCTGATGTAAGATGAATCCACCCCAAACCAAAACTGGTAGAAAATTCCGCCAAGTTTCCAAAAACTGTCGGCCTTTGAAGGTAGTGATATCATTCCACCAGGAAAAAGCCGCCAAGGTTAATCCTATTAACCAAGTTAATCGCACATACTAATAGTTCGAAAGTTAAATGAAAACTAGAAGATTGCTACTTGCTGTAGCAATCGTCAAGTTTTCCTTTAACGTCCAAAGTATTATTAGGTGCGATTAACTTGGCTAATAGGATTAACCTTGGCGGCCTTTTCCTGGTGGAATAATATCACTACCTTCAAAGGCCGACCGTTTTTGGAAACTTGGCGGAATTTTCTACCAGTTTTGGTTTTGGGTGGATATCACAACTTTCATAGGACTGTGAACGTACGTAAGGTTACACCGTCTGTTTAAGTGCTTCAATCCCATTTTTGCACACACTGACTAACAATCGCTGATTTCGTTCGCTTCGCTCACTCAATCAGCGCACCCCCTTCAGTTGTTTTGTTTATCCCTGCAACTTCCCCTTAATTTTTCAAGATTTCGTTCACATTTAGTCATCAGAAACCCCCGAAGGTCGCTGTTACTAAAACAGCAGAACGCGAAGCATTTTTTTGGGGTTATTAACAACAACAAAAACCCATT
>JAHWFP010053327.1:4634-16461 GCA_023313725.1 Lithobius niger | reverse complement strand
AGGAATTGGGACTTGTATGATATTTTGCTGGTGATTTAAAAAAAAAAGCAATGTTTTTTAGGCATTTTGAAAATAATAGGATTGTTATTAATATTCCACAAGGCCAGTCTTTAATGCAAACTGTTTGCTTCATTAACTCTTTATCTTGTGATTTCTTCTTTACTTATTGCTTGCTTTATTTCTATAGTGTGGAGGCCTAGAAGTAAGTTGGGCTCTCCCCCCCCCCCCCCCTGGAGTTTTTGTGGCCTATACTTCACCACTGAGACAATTTTGAACAGCTATATGAAAAAAAACGTATAGTAAGCTTTTTTATAGTAAGCTCGGATAGAGCCTGTAGTGCAGTGGCTAGAGTGCCCGCTATAGTTCAGGGAAGTCTAGTTGGAGCAGCTGTCTTTTCTTTCTTTCTCAGATTTAGTGCATCTTGTGTCCTCACTAGGCCAGTCTTTAATGCAGACTGCTTGCCTCTTTTACCCTTTACCTTGTGATTTATTCTTGATTTGTTTTATTTTATAATAATAAAGTAGGAATGGGATCAGCTGCAGAATGTGCTAGTCACCACTTTTGCAGTGTCCCCCCCCCCCCCCCAAAAAAAAAAAGTAAATTTAAAAAACGTAGGTTTAGCTGCTGAAGTCAAATACATAAGGCAAAAAGGAATAACGATTTTTAAGTGTGAAATTTGTAATTGGAGAAGAAACCGGTTCAGGTCAATCGTAGATATTCTAAATGTTAAAACCGACAATGAAAGAGTGGTGAACACACCTTCTGGAAGAAAATGCCATACTTTAACAATCCCATAAGCAAAGAAGTGTCTCCGCAGGCACAATAAATAAATCATGGTAAAATAGGTTTGATTAGGCAACACTCTATACAGGGTGGGGCAGAAAGGAAGGGCCACCCTTGGCAATCAAAGATGGTTAATGTTAGGATAATGAAACTGTGCATGGTATGTAGGCGAACGGGGGGGCCAACTAATCATGTATCGATCATTGACCTTGACGCATATTTTTAAGGTCATCGTGATGCTAACTTTTTAACCATGCTTCGTAGAACCCCAGTTTAAATTAGAAACTTGTAGACGTTGTCAAGGCATGGCCATTGCAAAAAACAGAACGAAATTCGGTACGCTACTTTAGGAGTTACGAAAATTGCAAGCATCATTTTGTTGTCTAACCGAGTGGCTTTCCTGCCAAACAGTGAGTGTAAAATCTAGTCCAGTGGTCCTCAAAGTACATGAAGCATGCTTGGAAACAAACAGCAACTGACATACTGATGACTCGACACTAGCTCAACACAATCTGCTACATTACACGTATAAACAAAATGGTGCTGCAAACTACAGCATCTTATGCGAGTTGGCATAGTTTACTCACCGTGGTCGTCTAGAAAATGAAACTAAGGTTGTTCCTCCCTCAGGTTAACACTTCAGAGCTGATCACGGTTAATGAATTATGCCAATTTGCGTATGCTGCCAACACCAATACAATGCGTGGTGCACGCAAGAGCCTGACAGAACTGTTTGGCAGGAAAGCCACACGGCCAGCACAACAGAATGATGCTTGTAATTCCAGTAACTCCTAAACTAACGTACCGAATTTCGTTCTGTTTATTGCATTGTCCATGCCTTGACACTGTCTACAAGTTTCTAATTTACACTGGGGTTCTACGAAGCGTAGTTAAAAAGTTAGCATCACGATGACCTTGAAAATACGCGTCAAGGTCAGTGATCGATACATGGTTAGTTGACCCCCCGTTCGCCTACATGTCATGCAAAGTTTCATTATCCTAACATTATCCATCTTTGATTGCCAAGGGTGGCCCTTCCTTTCTGCCCCACCCTGTATGTCAGGGAGGGGTCTGCTCTCCTAACGCAAGTGAGTCAATCTTCATTTTAAGCGCTCCCTATAGGACACATTACCAACCCGGGGATGTCTTTTATAATGCGACGCTTGACGGGTTCAATTCGTTCAACATTGTTTAATAAGTTAGGCGGAACGATGTACCAGGGTCGCCGTACCAAGGTCAATATAACGAATGGACCAGGGTAGAGGGATCCTGGTATATCGTTCATAGTTTCGCCTAACTTATTAAACAATGTTGAACGAATTGTCACAAACAATGTTAATCTGTAATTGTCACCATTTTGAAAAAAGCAGCCATTTTGAAATTACGCTTATTATGATACGATTTCTTTCAAATTTACGATATACACGAACTAGTTGCAATAAATTAGCAAGAGGCTACAGCGACTACCTAGTCACATTCGGTTTTCTGTACAGTTCTGCCACTACCAGTGGTGAAGCACACCCTTTATCACGCTTTGCAACAGCTATCTCTATTATGCAATCTAAAAGCAATCTAAAAGCATCAGAATTGCCGGTAAAAATGTATTAACTTTAAGCTTATTTTAGATTTTGTCAACTTGTAGGCCTAATTCTTACTTGTAGCTTTAATTTCGTAAGTAGCAGCTAACGGTGATTTGAATTGTATAGTAAGCCTATTCATTTTTGCAACAAGGTGCGCCTTCGGGCACACAGTTACAGTGTTACAACGTAACACGCAACGTAGCCTATATAGATCAGTGGTAGTAGGGAAGTGACGGAAGAGATGCTGTTGATGAAGCCACTAGTGACTCTAGCAACTTGACGTTGCCGTGGTAACGTGATTTTAGGCCTAATTTTTTTAACTGTAGTTTTAATTTCGTTAGTAGCAGATAGGTCTAATGGAGAATCTGATTCAACGGTTAGCCCATTCATTCATGCAACAATGCGACGAGACTATTTTAAACGAACCTAAAATGCTTTTGTTTTTATGGCTGTTCAATCTTCACGATTTCAATTCGATGATCAAATGTTATTGTTTAATTTAGTTACGTCGAAGAAGCCTATCAGCTACAAGGAAGTAATGATTTAACTAACTTTTCACACTGAATCTAACGTTGTAAACAGTGGTCGTCAATATCTGCCCGTTGCAAAGTTGAAAAAGGCGACGGACGGACAGACAGACAAAGTCGTTGCAATAGTCTTCTCAGCCGGTACGGCTGTACAGAAGACTAAAACGGTGAATGTACCGTGGTCGTTATGAGTTTATAATGGTTGCCATCTTGAAATAAGGTGGCCATTTTGAAATTGTGTATGTTATCGTCCAATTACCATCAAATTTTCAACGTTGACGAAGTAGTTTCAGCGAATTAAAATGGTGAAGGTACCAAGTTGGTTATTATTGTGTAATGGCCTAATTTTCAAATTAGGTGGCCATTTTAAAAAGATACTTTCATGATCCGATTTCTTTCAAATTTAGAAAGTAGATGAAATAGTTGCTAGACATTAAAATGGTGACTATAACCTGCTATTAACCTGAAATTGGACGAATTATCAGGAATTGACTAGGAACTGGCTTGGATTTAATGAGAATTTCGAAGAATTGCTTGGAATTTACGGAGAATTAAGAAGAATTACGTATAATTTACTGGGAATTATGAATAATTATCTAGAATTTACTGAATTAAGGGGTATTACTAGGAATTGTCTTCCAATTGCAAGGAATTGAGAAATTACCAGGAATTAGAAATTTAACAAGAATATATTAGGGATTAGCGAAAAGTTCCCAGGAATTGACTGGAAATTATTGTGAATTAATGGGAATTATCGGGAATTGTCTAGGAATTATCCGAATTTACTGAGAATTAAGAAGAATTGCCTAGAATTTACAGGGAATTGCGCGTAGTATTTCAGGGAATTAATAAGAATTGATCGGCAATTACCTGGAATTTAATGAGAATTATGAACAATTACCTGGTAATCATTAATTTAATCATCTGTTTAATTAGTTTAATCATTAATTAAACAGACTAGGAATTACGAGGATTTTACAGAAATTACCAGAAATTATCTGGAATATACTGAAAGTTACTAGGAATGATTGTAAACATTACCAGGAATTGATTGTAAATTGCCGAGAGTTAAGAAGAACTATCAGGAATTGTCAAGGAATTATGAGGGATTAATAGGGATTACCTGGAATTACCTAGAATACCTAACCTATTTTTAACTCGATCATCACTGATTAAGTCTGTCAGAGTATAGAGCAGCGTCATGTGACGTCATATTGGCTACGAAACACCATTTGGAGGTAGTAGCTACAAGGTGCACTAGATTAAAATGCAACGTAAAACAACGGCACTTCTAGTCAAGACAGTGCTTTGAGAGCGGATTTCTTAGGCTTAAAAGACCGTTGTTTTCTCCAACAACAAAAATCGCGCGTTATAGGCTTAAGAAATCCAGTCTAATAGCATTGGCTTCAGTAAGACGACCTACTTTTCGCCCTCCAGTGCCTCTTGCAGCTAACCCAGTTACTGGCTCCACCATAGAGTTATATACAACAATACTACGTTATGCCGCTGCCCTATTGGCTCAAAACAATTACGAATAATACATTAATCTCTATGAAAAATACTGATTATATTGTAGATTGGCTACTTAACCTCTCCACTATATCTAATAGTCAAATCAGATATGGTATTGCTGTTTTTAGCCTGGCACCTGACATCCTTTCTGGAAAGATTACAAAATGCTCAAAACAAATTACTTAAAATTCGTTTTGGTAGGAACGGGAAGCATGCATGAGTCAACGATTGATTATTATTAAAAAATACAAATACTGAATGTTACAGATTTAAAGGTATTACACTATTATTTTTAAATAACTATTATAAGTCTGAATGCAAACTTAAGGTCACCTTCAAAAATGGTTTTCTATAAGGGATCAATCAATAAGGTTTAAAATACCACTTACTAATAACAGTTATGGAGCCACGCGCCAAAATCATTATACCAACACTTTTTAATAAAATCCTTTCACATCTTCTAAAGCTGGAGAGTTTTAAACATGCAAAAAAAAAATATATATAAAACATTGTTTAATTTATGGTTAAAATTTATTGATAGTTTATGACAACACAATTATGAATTCCCAACTGATTGTAAATATGCAGATATGTAGAAAATAACTTAAATACTTTATTTATTAAAATAATGATATCCAATTAATTTTCTGAATGTTACAACATAAGTGACTTTCATTGATGTATTATGATGTACATTATATCGCAACCCATACAAGATCAACACGATCTTTGAGATGCTTAATGAATAAAATTTATTATTATTCAAAATAAAAAAAAAATAAAAAACTTATACACTATTAAGATAAAGCGAAAAACGTACTGTACCTTTCCTGAGCAGTAAGTATAAGATGACTGTAATGGAAAGAAATACATGCAATGATAGCTAACAGAAAGTGACGAGAGCTAACGAAAAACATGGAAATGCATATCCATCGCTTTCGTCTATCCACAAAAGGTTATGAGATATAAAATGTACATCACGTGCTAAGAAAAGTTATTTCCCCAACAAATAAACGTATTACCCTGTTTATACGTATTACATTTTTATCGCTCACAACCTTTTGAGGCTAGAACCAAGGCGATAGATATTTTTTTCCATTCCCCAATTTTTGATTAGATTGTGCTTTTGTAAAGAGATCGAAATTGGTCAGGTATAGTTCCTGGGTTACGGCGGTCCAAATGACCAGGTTCATGCTATTATTGTTTTAAAAGAATCACTAAAGAAAGAGAAAGAGAAATAGTAAAGGAAAGAAATCAAACATATTAAAAAAAAATGCAGGTAGGCATCAATGGGGTAAATCGGACAACCCATATTTACTTGGAACGAAATCAAGCTAGGATTTTTATTTATTTATTTATTTATTTATACATTTTGTTTAAGGTTACTGTCGGCGAATTACTTTTCAAAGAAACTGTGTCACTGTGCTTTTACTTTGCTCCAATGGTTGTGGAGATATACGACACGACACGTTAAATCGAACTTCTTTTGTCCATTCACTATTTCTCACGCAATTATGCTAGTCAGTGAGTAAAGTGTGGAGGTAGGGGCAGGGCAGCACTTCTCCATTTTGCACTTAACCCTTTTCCCCCAATTCCCTCCTCCCACCTCTCCCTACTATGATGCAGTCAGTGTGTCTTCTCCAACCGGTGGTTTCCCGCGCTTGGCTGCTGATTCATCCGCTCTTCGGTCCGCTGCCCATCATCACTGCTAGTCCGTTGCCTAGCAACGCCATTAATCTCCACATCATCCACCGGTCCCTCATCTATCTCTCCCAACTCACCGTTTTTTTTCTTTTTTTTTTTTGCCTAATAAATGATGTCAGTGCAGTTTTTCAAAATAATCTCCGCTTTTTTCCCTTGCTAATAGCGTGCATCTACCAGTTCTGTGGAACAAATCTCCCAAATCACGTCAAAAGCTTAGTGATTCTTTTTTTCGTTAACTATGCTTGAGGAGATTAGTTGTGAGAAATTAATTTTTACATGTAGAGCATTAAAAAATAAGAAGGCTTACACAAGGACTTTTTTGTTCTTTTTTTCTGCAGTGGCCCTTCAATTTTGTGATCAGCTTATGAATCTGAAATGTACGTATCCCTCATATTTAAGGTAGTTACGTGTAGGCAGAACTCTTTGCAGAGAGTTAGTATTTACGTGTACATACCGTATAAACAAATGCCCGTCGTAGCATCCGGAGGAATGTAGTGAACAACAGTATACGCCAGCCCCCAGCCAGTTTATTCTGGCGTTGTCACTAAATTTCTCTGTAAATTATATTCAACCATTCGAATAAGTGAAATCCGGTTGACACGGGACATTTAAATGAATGATTTATTTCTTAACATTGATTTTGCACGTAATAATTCAAGACTTAACAATTAATTTAAACTTAGGTCCTTTCTTAAACACTGTTTTACTTTTTTTCCTTTCTTTGCCGAATCTTTATTTTATTTAGTCACCTTTTAGTATTTTTTCCTTTTTCCATTAATTTCCCAGTAAAAGTACAACAATTTTCATTCACTTTTTTTCCCATCAATTAATCCATTTATGCATTTGGTGATGTTTGCTGTGATTTTTCTCGACGGAATTATGACGAATTGGAACGGGTGGAAAGGGAAGGGGGAGGGGAGCGGAGTGATGGGAATAGAGGGTGTAAAGTGTAAAGAATAAGAATGAGAAGAATAACCCAGAAGATTGGCCCATATCCTGGTGGGGGGTGAGGCTGCGTTTTAATTTTAAACAATTTTACCAGTGAAATAAATTTAGTGCGATGCGAAGCAAAGTAATGGAGTGAGTGGCTTACATCTGTCGGTCTGTTTGTTTGTATCCACGATAACTTTAGAAGCCATGGACTGATTCGTTTTTTCCACATGCAAAGCTCTATTTGTGGATTATTCGGAATCAATAAAGCTGGGCATGGTTACTGGGATTCTGACCATCAAATATCAAACTTAATCACACCTCATTAATCAGATATATATCAGTTCTAATCGTTAACCAGTTTAATTAATAAGAAATTAATTAGTGGACTACTAAAAGAACTTGACGCGTAAAACGACACTTAAAGGCACGCTTCCTGATGCACAAATTGATCCCATACACTAGTGTGGGGTGGGAAGGGGGGGGGGGCACCGAGTGGGGTGTGTAAAAAGATTGCGTCTTCGTGAATGATTTCTTGGCCTGGCTTTGGTCATTAACAGAAAGCGCCGAAATGGAAGGTAAATTCGCTAACAGTTGAAAGAAGGCGTCTTTAGCCACTAAAACTCAATTAGTTTTTTTTTTATATCACAGATACCTTTGGCGTTGCATATTTTCGACTTTACATAGCGTTAACCATAAAAGAAAACGTGATATGTGTTGCCTTTTTCAACATCATCGGACAGACGGGTGCCATTCGTATTACGACGCTAAAGGTGAAATTCTTGACCGTTGCTAGCCGAACTTCTACCAAAGCATTTGCGGAGAATGTTTTCATTAATCCAGAACGAAAGTTAGAGGTTCGAAGGCGATCAGATACCGCCCTAGTTCTAACCATAAATACTGGACAAAAACTGGACAAAACATGAAGCTAAAATCGCGGAGGGTAAAAAAGTTGGATTCTCATCCACTTGCTTCTTTAAAAAATGACAAGGCTTTTTACTTTATTGCTAAGCGCCGCACCGTCTAAAGACCGGTTTTAGAATTTAGAAACATTTTAGACTTTAGTAACATTCGTTTTAAAATTACTCAGCTCCCTTATTGTTTTTGAAGACCTTTGAATATTCCTGCGACGTTTAGTTTCCTTAATTATATGTCCATCCCTGCTCTTCCCCCACTAAGGCTTCCCAAACGTAATGATAGCAATTTATTTAAGGACTTTTGAAAGTCACCAACTGATTTCGATAAATCATCGTTTCTTTTTTTTTTTTTTACTTTTAGGGAGCCGAAACCAAACCGGGTTATCGGCCCCACTTCACCGAGTAGACAACGAGAGGTAAACCTAGGATCTTTGACATGCCATAATCGACACGAATACGAAGCACGCAGGTAAATGAGCAACAAAGGCGCAAATTACGAAGGATTAAAATTGTTTTCATTTACCAAGTAAGAAGCACGCCACAACCATCTATCATGCCGTGATAGTATCGCCGACAACTTTTAAAGGCACATTCCGTCTGCCTTATAACTTCCCACCTGCCTTATAACAACCACGTGCAGATCGCCTCAGCGCATGTGGCCATCGCCAAGGTGAAGTGAAATAGTACACGAAACAGCGTCACGTTAAACATTGTGTCGTCACAAACCGGAATGTTTTTCTTATTTTAACATCACAATTTATAATTTGTTAGGCTAGTACATTATAATTTTTCTTCGGCGATCTATTGGCATAATTAATTTTAATTTATACCACATTAGTCTTTTAGATTTTTGATCTCATAGTAATTATTGGCAAAAGATTAGTACATGCACACACACAGATGAAACTTCAAGGTTATTGTAGGCGTGCAAAGGATCATATACGTGCAGGATGCAGTAAATATAGTTCCCCAATAATTAACTCGTAGAATAAAAACTCGTAGACGCCACATTTAAAAAATGATTTTTAGTAAGGGAAAGACTAACGGTAAGCAAATAGACCTTTGAGGCCGAACTTGATGTGGAGGATCGAGAAAAATGGCGCTGGGAGGAATGTACCTTTAAACAATTCAGCTCAGCTCTAGAAACCCGTATCTGCGAAATAAATGCGCATTTCTGTCGTATCAGGCTACAAATTTCGGTCTACAGACAGGCTCCGTAATTAAAAACGTATTATCATTTTGTTTAAAACTGTAAGCTTTTAGCTGAAACACGGATTCTTTCATTCTTATCATCAACAAAATCAACAAAGACAAAAACGTTTAGTCACCCAACATTCACATTTTGCGCGACCAGGCGCAGTTTGCTTGACGAGCACCGAATATGTCGGCTAGTTTGTAGTCGATTGTTATCGGATTGTTTTAGATTTTTCGCGTTGCATCGTGAAACGTCAGGCGGTGTTTGTGCAACTACTCGTTGTTGCATTCTCGCAGCTAAAAGCTAGAAATCATCTGAAATTCCAACACGGTGGCGGTTTTAGCTCTACCGGCTCGCAACGAAAACAGTCAATTATGTGAGTTCAGCAGTGGCTGGAAAAACTGTTTCGTCACGAGGAATTCTTTATCTTATTGTAACGGATTATAAGACTACTGTAAGAATTTTCTCAAACGATGTCGGATTTAGCTAATCCGGGTAGCGTAGTTGCCACGTCAACGATATCTTTGCCATCGCGATTAAATTCTAGCAGCGGGAATGCCTGAACGCGCCTTTACGCAGGCAGGCAGTCGTGTGGAGTTTTCTTAGAGGTGTGCAACCGTTGTCAAAAATGACGGCAATTTGTAGTGTACACCCGTCCACGAGTAATGTGCGCAAAATCTTAATTTATGGGTTGAAAGCTAAAATTCACGTTAAACAAAAAAATCCGCAACAAAATCTGAAGGGTTGAAAGTACCCGCCAAGTTTCAGTCAAAGTGGTGATATCAGAACAAAAATAGCTGCTACACCTTGGTGGTAGCCAATTTTTTTTTAATATCACTTCATTGATTGGCTATAACTTGCCGGGATCTTTCACCAGTCTGGGTTTTGTTTCAGATATTTTGGTGGTTTTTTAAATTTTTGGCAGTACCCAGTTATCTACCATGTGGCCAGGTTTGGTCGAAAAATATTGAATAATTTTTGTAGTTTTGCTGTTGTGAGGACTTCAATCATATAAATTAAAGCATTTGCTGATTTGTTTTCTTTTGCTTTTGTTTTTAGGGAGCATATGAACCCATTGTGTCCACGACGATGAGAGGGACAATCAATATACGTGGAGTAATCCAGTTTTTTTTGACATGCCACAATCTACATGAGCATGAGCATTCAACCGTCAACCATAAGTAGCGTATCCATGATGCTACCGATTATTTGTGGTAGTCAGTGATAATTATTTTAACCACAGGTGGCGTTTGTTCAACATATATGAAAATAGCATTACAAACTATTTACTACAAGCTATTACAAACCAGTGTTTCAGTTGTTCAGTTTTCTACTGCCCAACTTTTGCAAAAGGGATCAGTTCTTGTTCTTGTGAATCAGCATGCCAACCACGTTTTTGTATAACTGTTATGAGGCCAGTACGATCAAGAAATCCTTCCCGAACACGACAATTCTTGCGCCACTTTACACTCGTTGCCTGCAAAGGTTGTGCACTGGCGCCAGAAATGATGGTCGAACTATCTCCGGTATCAAGTAGTGCTAAGAATGTGTTGTCCTACTACTTTAAAATGAATTGTTTCATCGTCTAAGCCCTTAAAACCCTTACGTTTGGTACAAAACCACGTGTAAGCGTGCCTCGCCACATAAACCCGCTTTTGATCGCCAATCTATGCTTTCTCAGTCGCAACCTTGTTCAACCAGGTTAGACACATTCCTCTGTGTTTTTTGGCTTCTTGGAACATTGGTTGGACCTATGTCCTTGCTCGTGACAGGTCCAGCAGTTTCCATCTACAGGTTTTGTACCTTTTTAGGTTGTTTCAATGTCTCTTTTGTGACACTAGTTTTTTGCGTATATAATTGCTGCTTTTTTGCCCATCATTTGTGTTCTTAGTATCACTGGAACTGCTGACT
This sequence comes from Lithobius niger, assembly GCA_023313725.1. Taxonomy (NCBI): domain Eukaryota; kingdom Metazoa; phylum Arthropoda; class Chilopoda; order Lithobiomorpha; family Lithobiidae; genus Lithobius; species Lithobius niger. Next base: position 5,402 of record JAHWFP010053327.1, on the reverse strand, counting down.
GTCTGATACCGGCCAGATCAGCACCCTCTCAGGTCAAGCGCGGCCATGCTCACCGGTTGAACGTCATGAAACGTAGGTGTTGGCCCTTCCCAGCATTACCTGTGAGTAACTCCGCCAAGCCAACCATGGTTCTATAAACAGAGACGGGTCGGTTGGTGGGCGTTACATTCTCTGGGCTACCAGTGACGTACTCAACCTCGCCCCTCTCCTCACCAATCCTCACAGGGATTTGAAATTTCGACACTAGAGACGCTGCCTATAGTCTAGGTACATACTCAACATTACTTACCTTATTTTTTTTTTCAGATTCTGAAGTATATGTCCATAATCTCTCGAAATACGCACAGTGGCTTGGAGGTAACTCACAAAAAGTTCGTCAGGTGCCCGAGTGCTCTGTTCGAATTGACGTTTTACATCTTTTTCATAATTAGGGCTCTTAAACTTCAAATTAATATCGGCCTGAAGCGCTCCCTAAAGCCAAGTCAATCGCACCGACTAATAGCTCGAAAGTTAAATGAAAGCTAGAATATTGCTACTCGTGGTAAGTTGGCTAATAGGTTTAACCTTGGCAGCCTTTCTTTGATTGAATGACATTACTTTCAAAGGCCGACCATTTTTGGAAACTTGGTAGCTTCTCTTATACCAGTTTTGGATTTGGGTGGATATCACAACTTTCATAGTAACTGTGAACGTACCAAAGGTAACACCATATGGAACCATTCAAAAACCACGTGGTTATTTTTAAAGCCATTTTTAACCCCGCCCCCC
>JAHWFP010053326.1:0-19567 GCA_023313725.1 Lithobius niger | reverse complement strand
AGCGATTGTTGGGTTTTAGTGGATATTCCCACGTATGCTTAGGACCTGACGTTTGAGTATCTTTATACTCTTGACAATTTTGGCATGATTTGACTTTATTTTCAATGTCAGAGTCAATCTTAGGCCACCAGACTTTTTGTCTAGCTAAACTTTTCAATTTAACTATGCCTAAGTGAGCACTGTGTAGATCTTTCAAGATTTGTCTCCGCAAGGCCGTCGGCACCAGGACTCTATACCCCCAAAATAAGGTTTCGTTTTCGACAGAGATTTCAGCACGACGTGTGAAGTACGGTAACAGATCGGGAATTTCGCATTTGTCAGGCCAACCATGGTTCACATAACGATAAACTTTTGAAAGGATTTTATCACGTTTACTTTCAAGAACGAGTGTCTCGTTTAAAACTGGAAGATTAGAAATAGTTTCTAAAGCAAGAATATTATACTGCTCTTCTGCTTTCTCGAATTCCTCGGTATTTGGGAGGGGAAGGCGCGATAAAGCGTCTGCCGTCAAATTAAGTTTACCGGGAATGTGTTGGAATTCGTAATCGTAAGCATTAAGCATCACTGCCCAACGCTGAACCCTGGCGGCTGCCATCTGCGGTATTCCTTTTTTAGGGCCAAAAATCCAAACTAAAGCCTTCTGATCAGACTGCAGTATGAATCGCTGACCATAAACGTATTCATGAAACCGTTTCACTCCCCAAGCCACGCTGAGCGCTTCCCGGTCAAAATGCGAGTAGCCTCTTTCCGCTTGAGTGAGTTTACGTGAAGCGAAAGCTATCGGCCGTGATTCACCGTTTTTCATGACATGCATCAGGCACGAGCCTATTCCGTAGGGTGAGCCGTCACAAACGAGCTTGAGCTTTAATTTCGGATCGTAATGAACCAGAACTTTTGATTTAAGAAATAATTCTTTTACTTTACTCACGGCTCGGTCGCATTCTGCCCCCCAAACCCACTTCACACTTGGGCTTAACAAACGTGTTACTGGTGACAGAATATGAGCGAGATTTGGTAGATATTTTGAGTAATGGTTTACAAAACCCAGAAAGCTCTGTAGCTCTTGAATACATGTTGGGTTAGGAGCGTTTGTGACTGCTTCGATAACCTCAGGGAGTGTATGCAAGCCTTCTGCATTTATCATGTGGCCTAAATATTTTAATTCAGGCCGCGACAGTTTGCACTTCTCGATCCTAAGTTTGGCTCCTGCATCTTGTAAAGCATTTAACAGTTTATTTAACGATTCGTCATGCTCACCCCCCTTCCCGCTCACCAGGATGTCATCATAAAACGGGAGACATTTGGGGATTTTACTGGTGACTTGAGTCATTACCCTCTGGAAAATTCCAGGACTGGACGCCAGGCCCAGGGGTACGCGAAGCCATCTAAACAAACCCAGGGGTGTATTTATTGTCAAAGCTTCTTGTGACTCTTTGTCGAGTTCAATTTGCAGAAATGCATCCTTAAGATCGATAAGGGAAAAAGTGTCACTGCCTGCTAATTCACTGAATAATTCTGCGGCTGTGGGAACTGGATAGTGGTCGACTTCGAGTTGAGGGTTCACGGTGGTTTTATAATCACCAATCACTCGGATTTGACCATCCGCTTTGTGAACTATGACGATCGGCGTAGACCACTGAGAAGTTTCCACAGGCTCTAGAATTCCAAGGCCAACCAATCTACGAATTTCTTGGTTAACCTTTTCTTTGAGTGCTAACGGAACCGGTCTTACACGACTGTACACAGGCTTGGCATCAGGTTTTAAATGAATTTTGGCTTTAAAATTCTTAAACTTACCCATGCCTTCAGAAAATAGCTCCGGGAAACCCTTCACTATTTCGGAAGTGTCAACTGGCGTAATGCTAGTTTTAATTTTCTTAACACTTTTCTTAGGTTTCACTTTCGTTTGTAGGTCGTAAAAAGGATGGAAATTAACTCGAAAAATAGAAAGCCAATCCTTTCCCATTAATGCAGGTTTATATAATTTTGAAACTAAAGCATCCAAATGTTCGATTTGACCTTGAACTTCAACCTTCAGACTTACAGTGTAAATCGTGTTCTCAATTCCGTCAGTGTATGAGTGTATCGAGTACGGACTGAGTTTTAAAGGACAGTCCGCAAAATATTTTTGATGCCACTCAATAGGGATAATGGATGCATCTGCCCCGGAATCAAGTTCCATTTCTAGCTTGACACCATTTAGGCAGACTGGCATTTTCCATTTATGGATTTTCATAGAATTAACTACTACTATTATTTTGTTGGTTTGTAGGGGAATTGAAATCTGGTCCGCAGCCTGACTCAGTCCAAGAGTATTATTTTTCAGTACAAGATAGTCGTTGTCTGAATCGTCATCAGACCCGGAACCAGACTCTGAATTTTCGGCTTCAACATCCTGGTCTTCTTCACTATCACTTTCGCTATCGCGTTCGAGTTTGTTGACGCGTTTTTTGTAGCTATACTTTTGTTTAGTGTTCGGCCTAGCCTTAAAATTTGTGCTAGAACTTGCTTTAGGGTGGTCGAGTGATTTTAAAGTTCTATTCGAATGACTAGCTTTTCGGCACACGGCTTTTAAATGGCCGACAGTGTGGCAACGGCCACATGTATAGTCTCGATATTTACAACGTGTTTTCACGTGGCCATTTTTGCCGCAACAATAGCAAATGAAATCCTTAGTGGATTTAGGCCTACTTGATGTTTTGCCCGATTTTTTAGCTACGTAGTTAACAGCTCTAGAATGGCTTCTCAAAACGCTTTGGTCTGTTTCAGCAGATTCTAAGGATAAAGCTAAGGATGTTGTAGCCTTTAAATCCAGAGTCTGCTTCAACAACTCGCGTTGAATGACTTCTGATTGGATCCCCCCAATTAGGCGATCCCTAATCATTTCGCTGTTAATGTCTTTAATTTTTGCGAAGTCACAATACTTCGTCATTAGCTTTAAGGCAGCTAAATATTCCCCGATACTCTCATCTGATTTTTGCGATCTTCTAAAGAATTTAACACGCTCAGATACCACTGAGGGCACTGGCTCAATGTCGTCTAAAACTTTTTTAACGAGCTCATCAAATGTTAATGAGTCGGGCAAATCAGGTGAGAGGATATTAAGAATTCTATCAAACATTTTCTGGCCCACAGATGCCATTAGAAAATTAACTTGCTTGGTTGCTGGTATTTCTTTAGCTAAAAAAAAGTAACGAATTCGGCTGGAGTATTTCTCCCATGTGTCAGACTCGCAATCGAATTCCGAAAATAAACCAGCGGTTTTAGACGAACCCATGTTGACGTCGTCTTCACTATCACTAGATTCAAAATTTAGATTTAAATTAGAACTAGTTTCATTAACGCTTGCGTTCACTACTGAATTATTTTCAGTTTCACTTTCACTGCTAACTTTAGCAGTTACAGGTGGTTTGCTACCGACACCTGTCTTTGGCATAAGCCTACAAAATTAAATTTAATTAAATTTAATTACAATCCTGTTTAACATGCAAGGATTAAACTGGAGCACTCAAGACTACCGGTCACTTATTTAAACACAGAAATAAATCAAGCTTGACTGTAGCCTACCTAGTTGTATAAATTAACTGCCTACTAGTTAAATTTAAAGGGACTAGGCTTTGAAAAAAATGTTTTACGTTCACCATTTGCAACGTTTTACAAAACAACACTTCTGGCCTAAGCCTCAGCACAGACCAGATTTCACTAAGTTTAAGCATAAACCTACGGTGTTAAATTTTACACCGGCACACACTAGCCCGAATATGGGCAATGGCACAATCGAATTTACAAGGGTTAATTTAGCAGCGCATTTTTCGAACCTTCAGGTTTATAGTACTGCCTGTGCGGACACGCCAGTGCGTCGCTCTAGAACACTGCCAAGGTAAAATTAACCATAATAAATCCAATTGCCCACTTCGGTTCTAGTTGTTAAGGTACTAAATTTAACTATTATCATTTCGTACCACACAGCACTACCACGTCAAAATAACACCGTTTGAAAAAGTTTAAACTCTGATAGGAATTCAGAGCACTAATTTTCATTGCCAAAATGAAAAAAATTTGCAACTTACCACAAATATGGAGCAAAGATGTGGTTGAAGACCTATCAGTTAAGCTTAAGTTTTTAAAGATTACCAAAGGTACCGGACTCGTCGCCAACTGTGATGTCCTAGGCGGGGACACACCTTAGCCCAGCGTGGGCACCAATGGTAATAAACACAAGGACTACCAGAGTGTAGGCTACAGCTGATAAGACAGCGAACTTCCTGTTTACTTCTCTTTAAATACAATTATAACAGGAAGTCATGTGATGCAACTTAATACAATATATAATTATAGAAGAGCCTATTAGTAGTTAAAGGGGTATCTTGGTAGGGTTAACATATTGACATGAAATTGATGGCTGCCATTGTGGAGCACACAAGTGACGACTCCACAGGATGCAGCCAATTTCGCTCTCTCTTAGGGGCGCTGATGTTCCTGTCCTCGCGTACCCGCCCCAACATCCTGTTTGCGGTGACGACTCTGTCTCAATTTAATAGTTGCCCCAGCCAGGTACACATGAGCTTGCTGAGGAAGGTTCTTGCATATGTCCATGAGACAAGGGGGCTGTCCATTTCCAGTGCATCTATTGAAAGTGGTGCTTTAGTTCCTGGGCAACATGTGATGACAGAAAGTCCTGGTCGGGATTCATCGGCCTGTGGAAAGGTGTGCCAGTAACGTGTAGAGTGGTGAAGCAGAAATGTGTAGCACTACCCACCATGGAGGCGGAATTTATAGGGCTTTCTTCTGCCGTCGTAGAAGCCCGCTGGATCTCAGCGATTTGTGCTGAATTCTCCTGGCTGCCGATTTCAAGACCCCCATCCATCTATTGTGATAACATGTCAGCCATTGCATTCTGTAAGGACAATAAGGAGAGGATGCAAACGAAGCACATAGACCTCCGCTATAAGTTTGTACGGGAGGCGTTGGCCGAGGAAGAATTCTCCCTGCGCTATGTCCCCTCCCGAGACAATACGGCCGATATATTCGCGAAACATTTTCCCAGGGTCCCTTTTGAAAGACTTAGGATGGCCTTCTTGGAAAACTAGAGGAAATGGGGGAGTTTGTTATGAGAACAGTTTTCACATAAATGGAACTTTCCTCTAGTTGACTCTTATGTATTGTTTATGGCAGTGTGTTGTAGCCCGCAATATGTTTGTGTGTTTGTGGCTACTCATTTATATCTTTTTAGTTCATAGGCTTTGATTATTGGATATTCGTATTAATTTGTTATTTGTCCAATTGGGGTAGTAGGCTAGCTTACAGGTTGTAGGGTAGCCATCTAGTTTTGGTCACATGACCTCTGGGCTTGGGAGGATCATGGGTAATTTTTCTAGGGTTGCATGACAACCCAACATGGCTGCCAGTCAGTGTGTGTTAGCCAGGAGTTACTTCAGATTAGCAACTGAATATAGATTTTGATGAACATTCTAATTGAAATATGTTTACAGAGGTACTGCATATTGCTCCCAATATTAAAAGTTCTGATTGGGATTGCAAGCTGGTTGTTGTTTTTGAGCCAGATGAACTTGGATTAGATTGAGGTGAAGTGGGCAGCCATATTGGACTCCAATGAAGTGACTGTCTTATGTCAAGTGTCCACTATTGTCTTAGGAGAGAAGTTGTAACACCTTACTCCAAACATGGGTTCTAGACATGAATGTGACGAGCTTCGGTGGCGCGCGACTGTTTTTCTTGAGTTATACTCGAGACGCGGGGTCAGGCATGGACAAGACGGACGGCAAGGCGTGCTAATGGCTTCCGACTTCTCTCTTCACGCAAAAGTGTGTTGTAGTTGCGAATGAGACGAGATGCATGACAATTCAGGAGGGCGTGTCGAAGCGTTGTTGGCGACATCCCGACACAGATTAGTTTCTCCGCAAGTGTCGCGAAGGCCGGGGAAGGGGCAAGATCTCTTTCGCCACATGAGCGATCCGGAACAATCTGTACGCCCAGTGGTCGACGTTGTTGGAAGGCAGGGAGATTAGCATAAAGCCAGGGCGAGTGGTCGACGTGGACGTTCGATGAGGGACGCGACCATCAGAGGCCAGGCGAGCGGTCGACGAGGACGTTCGGCGAGCGAGGCTACCATCAGAGGCCAGGCGACGATTGACAGGATCTGCGGGTTGTAACGTGTGTTCAATGTGGAAGCCAAACTTGAAGTAGTTAAACCCTATTTAATGCGCAATAATCTTGACAAGATTTGGGTTACTTACTTTGTACATTCTCAACACAAGAATCAACGAGAATAGAACACCGGGCTGTGAAGCCCTTGACTTTTATATGCTCCGGTCGGATCCAGAGCTACACCGGACAACCAATCAGCTCCGAGTTCGTAAACCAATCCAGTTCTTGGTTACAAAGTTTTCACCACTCGTGGCCAACAATACTTGGCCACGTTCTCCTGCACGTCCGCTCATGGTTTTGACGCAAAACCTAAAAGTCCTTGCTGTTACACAACGATTTTGGCGCCAACAAAAGTCAACCACAACACAACAGCACACAAATAGGTACGAGGGTGAGCCAATGTCCGTTACAGGGTCGAAACGTTGACGGCGACATCCCGAGACGGATAAGCGTGTCCGTAAGAGTTGCAAAAGACGGGTATAAGCCGGATGCCGAGCGGTCCACATTGATGGAAGGCAGGGAGCTATGGGTGGTTTTCGTCTTAATTTACCTGATGTTTAGCGGTCGACATGGGCTGGCGACGAGGAGGTAACAGAGGCCGGAAGATGACTGTAGGGCGATAAGAGCTGCGATGTTTTTGGCAGAAGCTGGTGTTGCAAAGGTCGTTGGGTCCTGCAGGAAGACAGCATGATAGAGAGAGGCAGCTTCATCATTCGCGACATGAGCACCCTGGTAATTCGGACCTCCAGCGGTCGGCGTGGACTGGTGGTGAAGAAAAGCAACAGGAACCGAGCGATGGCAACAGGTTGGCAAGGACGACACATTTACGGTGAAAACAATGACGGAAAGAAGACGTCGCGAAGAGACGACATAGACATCCTGACTGTATTCCACAATCGGTCCCTAGCGGTCGTCCCAGCCGACGTCGGTTGAAGCTTGACGGTGTACGTGATTCGTTTCACGGAAGGAACGTTTGACTGGCGGGAGTTGAAACAAGTCCGCAAGGACGGTAGGAGGCGGTGTCGTTCGTAGTCTTGAAGTGGTGTGACGTTTCTGTCGTAGGCGACATGGACGCCCCGGCCTAGGCCGGCTGCCCAGCGGTCGTCGTGGACGAGAGGCAGAAAGTCGAAGAGTTGATGAGGCTTGGCGAAGCTTCCGTTTGGCACCGCAGAAGGGGCGCCTTGGTTTGCCGTAGGTTTTCCTCTAAAGTCGGGATCGGGAGGTGGAGTCGTAGATTGGCCGTCAGAAGCAGCGAGTCGTTGTCGTCATTTGCGACATAGGCGTCTCGGCGTCGGCCGGTTGCCCAGCGGTCATGTGGCGGAGAGCACAGCAAGTCGTCTTCGGCGGCTGCCATAGAAATGTCGCGAAAGGGAGATATCGCGAAAAGACCGGTCTGGGAAGAGAAGGCTTCGCGGAGCTTCCGTTTAGCTTCACGGAAAAGTGCATAGGCTCGCCGAAGTTCTTCCACTAGGACGGGATGTCGAGCGGCGGAGGGGTAAGTTGACTTGAAGAGGTGAGACGTCTTCGTCATTCGCGACTAGGCCGGGCATCCAGCGGTCGTCAAGGGCGGGCGACAAGGGAGCAGGGAGGAGTGCAGCATCCGACATCAGGGTGTTGGCCGAAAGGCCGCCATGGGCAGAGGTGTCTTCGGCGGTTGCCATTAGATGTCGCGAAATACAGATGTCGCGAAATGCAGATGTCGCGAAAGACGAAAATCCAAGTTCCTGGGCGAAAGGGGAGACAACAAGGTGACAGAAGGAACCTCTTGGAGGAAAATGAATGCCGGAACCGGCCATGCTCTCGCTTATATACAGGAGGACTGCGTTGCACATGCGCAGTAGGGACATGCAAGCAGGCGGTTACATACCACCGAAAAACCTCCAGGGAGACATTCCATTGAGGACAATGTAATGCTAAAATTATCAGGTTAATATGTTTTGGCAAACAAGAAAATAATTTTTATTTAAATTGAATCGAGTATACAACAGAAGAATCGAATACGCACGTTTTGTTGGAATTGTTATGATAATAACGAGTAAAAGACTGCCTAATCGACTGTCTGGGTCAATGTATGCAAACGGTTTTCTGGTTTTAAAGATTTAATTAAAAAACGGTTAAGCCGCAGACATTTTATATACACCACCAGACAGCTCTCGAGCTAATAAATTTGTGCCTCCACGTTGCTCGTTTCCAATGTACCGTTTGATCGAGAGGCCTAGAATCACTTGCTATTCAGCAGCATCTCCAGAACAACGCTGTCTTGATGAATACTCACGGACCCTCCAACCCGAATATTAAATTCCTGATAACAGTTAAGCAGCCGACATTTTATATACACCACCAGATAGCTATCAAGCCGATAAATTTGGTATATTAGTATGTCAAAATCGGTTAAAAGTTGGGGAAGTTATCGCCTCTTCATCAGAATTTAATTTTTCAAATATGGATGCAAACAACAAGCAGTTCGAGTACAAACTGCATATTTGGTCCAGCTTGAATTTTTTGGTATTGATATGTATTTATTAAGCACAATTATGGACTAGCAGTTGAGATGTTGAACAAATGTTTGTAGTAGTGGTTTTGAATTTAAAACTGGACCATAGGACGATGATGTTAAGCTGTTGTGGTTTTAATACATCCATGAAGTAGCCACTCAAAATAATATCTAATTACATATTTACTAGTTCTACTGCACTAGATTTCATACAACAAGTGGAAAATACTTAACTAATTCCAAATAACACTAAATAAAATAAAACACGAAAACATGAAACTAAAAAATACAAGTTTTGCATCCTAAACCACTAATAAACTTCACAGCATGTCACTGTAAAATGGTCCTACCTTTATGTTTATTAGAAAATTTAAGTCTAGGCCTACTGGGACTATCAAAATGTTGAAAATTAACTGGAAAAAAGAAAATAAAATTAAACGAAAAAAATAAAAGAAAAGAAAAAGTAATAAACTATTAGCTGCCTTTTTTAAAACACTAATAAGTTGAACAAAGTTTGTCCAACTTTACAAAGATCTACCTGAATCAGCAAAAAGTACTTGAACTTCAGAAATGTTAATCTGGATTCTGTCATATAGGCGTTCTTCTAATTCTGTTCTTGTTGCATCTTCCAGCAATCGATTATCAGTTTGCAGTTCACTCTTCACGGCTAAATGGCCCAAATCTATGACAACAATACTTCCGCTTCTGCAAAAAAAAACAATAACAAAATGTTAGTAATACTATAACTGATGTTAAACGTGTCCTAATGGGTACATTCTTATAAGGTTAAACCATCTGTAACGACGGAAATTTGAAAGAACTCAAAAAATATACAGTAAAACCTCATTAACTCAAACTCGGTGAAGTAGAATTATCAGTCAAGTCAAACAATTTTGTGTTATGATTGGCCCTACACAAAATTAACCTGGTTATCTTAAACAAACGCCAGTTAACTCAACTCCAAAAGGTAATTTTGTTGTTTGCTTTTGTCCCACAAAAAAAGTATTTCTGCCTTTTTCTCTGATAACATAGTATACATCGCTGAAAATACCGTAGCGGTTTTTACTCTGAAAATTCATCTCACGAAAACAAAGTTAACGAACAATAATACGCACAATTTTAGAAAAAAGAATACTATTACCGGTATTTCAGTAGTGCCTGATGAAGACGGGTGTTCCCAGTCTGTCGAAAATTTGCGGGGAATATTGGTAATAGTATTCCTTTTTTCTGAAATTGTGCGTTTTATTGTTCCTGAACTTTGTTTTCGTGAGTATACCTCATGTAACATCAACGTACTCTTACAAACGTCGGATGCACATATATACTGGTGACTTCCATAGGCAAACAGCTGTTGTTGTATTTTTATGTATCTCTCTTTAACCCAAACGTAATGTCAGTCTCGCTTGAGTTTGGTACTTTGCTTCTCAGGGCCCTCCTTGGTCTTTTCTCCCCAAAATAAAAAAAATGAATCCCTAAACTAGTTTGAGTTATCAGGTTTTATTACCTTTAATTCATATCTATAAATATTTTTAGAGCTGTACTATCAGAAACTGCAATGGCACAGCAAAGGCCTGGTCAAAACAAAGTTTAGCGATTTCACAACCTGAATAAAAAAGAAAAACACAAAAGCCTGGCCACCAGATGACTTTTTCGGCTTGCAAATAATGTCTCAAGCAAGCAATTTTTTTTTTCATAACCCTCTGGCATAGTTCGGATTTTTCAGTCAGAAAAGGGCTCGTGTGATGCCTTGTGCTCAAGTCGAATGTGGCATGCAAAAGATCTAAGGACCTAGCAAAATTCTCCCCTTCACGTTCTGGCTCCATGGCTTCGGCTGGGAGCTTGTCAAACCTCTAAATTATCAAAAAAAAAGTGACTTGGCGTCTTTTCATTCAAAATTGAGCATCATTTCATAAGCTCAGTCAAAAGAGTCACGTTCCTCTGAGCACCCAAACTTTTCACTACCAAAGTTTTCGTTTACCTAAAGATAATTTTCAAAAATGCAAAAACTACAACAAGCCGTTACAACCATTGCAGTATTTTTTAGGTTCTTCATACGTGCAAATTTAACTGTTTCCCAAAGATGTGTGAGCTATCGCTACAAAAGAGGTTTCGTTTTAAGTCTTACTTTTGCGTGGTTCCGTGTTCTGGGATTATAAAGTACGGCGATTTGACATCAACGTTGATGTGAATTTTCTGAAAGACAAACACAAAACATAAATGTTGATGAGATTAGAGTCAGGAGAACATTGTTGTATGATTCAGTCAAAAAATGCAGTACTTGTGAAACCAGGAATGTTTTGCTTATACTGAGAAATCGTACAGATACAGTATCAAACAATTTCTTTCCAACAACTGTTTCAGACAGAACAATTCTGAACCTAGTGATAACCATGCATACTTTTGACTTTTGACGTATACAGTACCGCAACCCATTTTAATAAATTGCTTACTATTAAAATATTGCAACAAGTGTGGAACAAATTATTATTACTACCCCATTACAAAGTAGGCTACGAAGTAAGAGAAGGTGTACCTGGTGTGTGGCTATTGCATACTCTACAGCAGCACGACTAATTCCAACAAACTCATTAAGCTTTGAAGACGCAGCGGTTTTGATGTCTTCAAAAGTTGTTGCTGGTACTTGTAGAAAAGTTAGAACTTCGGAGATGGCATGCTACAAATACAAAGGATTTATACTCCAAATTACTAACTGTACGACATGACACTCGCATAATAGGGATTGACCAAGACGTGACAGCAAAATCAGCGATATTACTGCTACCGATGTAATTGTATCGGATGAGAACCGGCAACAAAAAAACGTACCGATCTCGATACTGGTTGGGTTGATCTCAACACAGTAAATGCTTTTAATCTGGAATGTTCTGCAACTAGGAAACCATAACAGATAACACAATACTCAATTTGAAGCATTTTAAAGCAGAAATCGTGATTCTGACTACCTATTAATCATAGATTTGTAAGGCACAGGTTTTTCCATTACCGTAAATGCTTGGGTAATGTTATCTTTTTCTGCAGACGAAAGAAAGCAAACGAACGTTCACGACGAAGTAATCGGTGATGTGGTAGCCTGATGAAGACAGTCGTTCTGAGCCCCTCCAACTCCAGAAAACCTGACTGTCGAAAATTTGCAAGGATATTGGAACGGTAAATATCCTTTACTTTGAAATCTAAGCGTACAAAACATAAACATGCATTTATCACTTGTGCAGTCCTGGTTTGTAGCTTTGAGAGTCCAGTGATGAGTAAGCGATCAGAACTCCAGAAGCAATGCGGTTACATCGTTCAACAAAAGTCACGATGGCAGATGATGACTTTTGACCTTGTCATGATTATGTTTCAGGCCACAATGTGGTGATCCATCCATACCTCTGGTAACACCCTTCCAGCTGCTGACAAAGGTGGTAGTGACAGTTGGGGTTATGGTCTGGGAAGAGCAATTGTTTAGGTACTGATGCGCATAGGTAATTTGGTGCGAGATCCAGAACACAAGGGTATGAAATCCTTGAGACTGCATGCCAATGAACACGTTCAGAGTATGGCAGTTCATCAGGATGCAGACGAGAATGTAGTATAATGAACCCTTTTGTTTGCTGATTTTTTTTTTCTTTTCATGCCCCTACTGTATTTTGATATACGGTCCAAGCGAAATAAGTAAATAAATAAATAAATAATGGCGGCAACTTCTTTACAAGTTGATTTTGAACAATCACAGTCTTAACAGATGCAGCACGTTTTTGGGAGTTATTGCAAATTAAACGTGGAGGAGAGCAAACTAGTGGATACGAGTAAGAATGGAGTGTGGGGACCTTATGGCGCATGCTTAAGTCTATTGGTCAGCCTTTAAAACATAAAGCAAAGTACTTTTTTTTTTAATTCAGATAAGTTAATAAATATTGTCTTACTGTTCTGTGTTACTGTTAGATTTTTCTACCGTCGGGCAAACTCACACTATGAAATACCATTGGAGTTTGTGCATAAGCGTACATTCGGGTAAAGGCTACCCCTCGTAAAACGATGTATTTTTCGCATGAGAGAGGTAGGCATTTATCCGAATAATGTAAACTAAGTGGTAAGTAAATTGAAGAGTCGGAAAATTAATATTTTTATATCAGAGGGTCTATCAAACCTAGTACCAATACCACAGTTTCATACTTTTCTTGCTAATAGCGACAGTACATCAAACAATACCAGAGATAGGTTAAATGGTGGATCATTATTGAAAAAAATTCTTCAACCATAAAGTATCGGTGTCAATCAGGCAAAACTGATTTGACACTGATCAAGAACAAGGGTGAAAAGGCCTGTTCCTATGCTGCCTGCATTCGACCAAGTCACGCGATTTGCTCATCCTAGTGTTGGGCAGTATACCGGTTATCACGGTGTACCACAGTACCAAAAATACAACGGTACCAAACACCGTGCATTGTTAAAATGCCGGTATTGTTTTAAATAAAAAACGGCGCTAAAATTATAACAAGAGTTCAGTCAGGCCTTGTGTTGTAGGGCTCAAAGTAGTGTAATAATCAGTTAAAGATCAACAATGGTAAAATTGGAATTCTATACAATGCACAAAAGTGGAGCCAAATTTGTGTAACTTCGTTGCTACAACCAGGTAAGAATCAACAGAGTAGCCTACTTGGTGATTATTTTTTAATGTGCATTTTTTTTTTGGGGGGGGGGGGCTACGTAAATGAAATTGAGGATTCCATTTTCACCCTTAATTAGTTTGATTAGGCTACTTAAAAAAAATACCGTTGGTATCGAAGGAAGTACCGCCAATTTTTAAGAACAGTTAAATACCGAGTACCGCGGTACCTACGCTGGTACCGGCACCGTCACACAAATTTCGGGAACTGCCCAACACTAGCTCATCCATTTAACTATTAGTCAACAGTGCTCGTAACTCGTAATGATTACACATGACATCACGTACACCGTGATTATACACTCAAAGAACAGTTCAAGATAATTTTTGTTTTTCTTCCTTTTTCACTGTATTCTCTTATCCCGTATTGCTCCTGCCTGACTTTTTGTCGTTCTTTAGTTCTATTCACACAGTTTTTCTCTTCCTACCACGTTGTCATGCGAGTTGCTGATGTCAGCAAACTACTACGGGTGTGAACCACGTCTACTGCCCAACAAAGGTGCCGCAAAATAATGTATGGAAATATTTTCCTAGCATAAACTGAATCTAGCATCAGAGACTTCCAATATCCATGCAATTACACATTTTCCCACTAAGCCATCATATTACGGAATACAGGCCTTTTAAAACAAAAGTTTTCCTAGTTGGCAATTGTCTGCCATTAACACTGGATCATGGTTCGATACCCATCCAATACTCCCTGTTCCTAACAGAACGCTTTATATACTTTTGCTGTCGGTCAATCCCTAACCAAAAGAAGTACAAAATAACAAATTTTACTTAAAACAAACCTCATGGTACACAATTTCCACTGGTTCAGACTGGATATTAATACCGTAATCTGCGTTCACATGGAGGGGGTTCTTTTCCAAGTCCAACGCAAAGACATGGGGAACTGTATTCCCTGAAACAGGGTAGATATGTAGACAAGAAATAATGTTAAGACATATGGCCAGCAATTTTTTTGATACCTGACATTTCTGCAAGTAACTCCTGCTTGAGAAGTAAGAAAAATAATTTTATGTCAGCAATACATTAGTTAGTACACATTCTCAATCTAATGATACCCGCAAGAGTCAACATTTTGACAAATTGTGTATCCATGTCACTAAACCAGAAAGAATTAATACAAAGGCTGCAATGAACCCCAAGAACCAAGCAGAGAATCAGCAAACTGATCATGATCGGTAATACTCGGTATAAAGCGGTATACCAAGCAACTAAGTCCAATTAACCGAGCTAAGCAACAGCACTCCCTAACTGTGCTCTATTCTGGGAAAAACAAACGTCTGACCAACGCACTATTCTGGTGACAGGCAATCGTTTGTCGTCTATGAATTGTTCGGCAGGATCATTTGGTACACCACTTTTGGGGGTTGATCATCTCCGGCTTTAACCTGTAAAGCCCCCAGTTAAAACTTTTCTTTAATAATAATGCTGGCATTACTAGCAGTAGGGAGCTATTTAAAGCACAATGAAATGCTTAATTAGCCAGTCAACTTATTTTTTTATTAACGTAATACTAAAAAAATTGCACATTAAAAAGTTTTTTTTACTGCTTTCCAGATAGGAGTTTAAGTCCAAAATTAATTTGAAAATAATTGAACCAAACGCGAAAATAAAATTCACATAGGCCTACGATAATAGGTTTTGGTAACAACATAAGTTGCCCTCTCCCAAGCCCATGCCCTCGTCCTTGAACCTGCCTGTCTGCTATAGTAAAACAGCCCATGGGGATCATATTCCCCAGCTTATCCCTCATTTTATGACTACAAAACCCAACTGTACATTGATTGTAAACGTTGTTAAATAAATTAAATAAAAAAATCAGAATGACAAAGAAACAGGTTCCTTATAAGTAAACACGGTGTTGACTCAATAACTAGTATCTACCCTCCTTGGTGTTGACTGCATGTGATAAAATTGCTTCACATTATCACGATTTTTTTATGCGATTTTAAACAAACCGATTTTGGTATTAAAAATTGCAATCTTCGCCCCATCCCAGTGGATCTACAATTTCGACATGCTACACATAAAGCCACTAATTTACAATTTTACATCGTCTTGTCATTGTCTACATGGTCCAGCCGTATTACAGAAGTACTTCTAAACACAAAAGGCACTGTTAAAAAGCCATCATTCTGTTTTTTTTTTAAATAAATTTTACTAATAAAATTGTATCTCACCGCTGACAGCGTGATCTGCAGTGATCACAGGCACAAGATCGTGTTCCACAGAAGCTCCCTCTATAATGAAGCTCTCCGTTCGGGCAGAAAGGCGGAAGGCGTGAGCAGAAGGCCTTGTATCGACACTCAGAAGTAACTGAGTGAGTGTGACTACCAGGATTTCCTTATCGTAATTCACCAACGAAAGTGTGCAATTGGCAAATGTAAAATTCAATTTGTGTTCTGAAAAAGAAGACACGTTTCTTAAAATGGTACAAATGACAGATTTTAAGGACTTAAACTAAATTCTAGGTCCCAGTTGACATGTGCAGAACTTTAATGCAACTATTGCAGTAAATTCTAACCAACAATTGCTTTGTTTACGTTTATTGGAACGGTCCTTTACTTTGAAATCTAAGCGTACAAAACGTAAACATGGACTCGAATTTTCGAAGTAAGCGATGTGACATTTTTAAACAATTGCTTTATTTCAAATACCTGTCTTACCTCTGGAAAGGTTTTTATTTCCACCTTTACGGAATGAAATTGCTATAAAATGTATTCAAATTTAGTTTCAGTGGAACCCCTTTCTGACTACCGAAATTTGTCTGTTATAGGTAGGCTCGATTGTACCATAAATGTAGCATTCACCTCTTTTTAGATACAATCAAACTATATCTTTTTTTTTTGGGGGGGGGGGTTGCACTCCAAAAGCGTCACGGCATCTTGTATTCATCAAATTCGTGCCTTAATTCCTCATTTTTTTTTTTTTTTGTAATTCTTTCCGACACGAGGAGTCAACCTCCGAAGCTTCTAACGAGTCGCCAATCTGATAGCCGGGCGGTAAGGTGGAATCACCCAGACAATGCCTTCACATCAATGAAGTTGCTCTCTCTTGTAACAAAGTCGCTGTCTACTGGTCTGCCATCTTATGTTCTCGGACGACACGATCGCTTTCGGACATTCGACTTTCAACAATTTAGACAAAAGTCTTTATTTGAATTTTACCTGAAACGCCACACTTTCGTGAACCATAATTAGCTTTGCAACACCAATGAAGGAGTTTAGTCCAAAATCTATGTGTTCGACGCCGCTCACTGCCAAAAGGACTAACACCTATTCTGTGAGTACACCTAACGTTAGACTTAGTCTTAACCGGGAAAAAGATTTTACCAGTAGCACCATTTCTGGCAACAAAATCTGGCCAGGCTACTGCAGAAAATTTAATTTACCCAATTATCAACGGAGGCAGGACACGCCCATGACCATTCAATGACATGACTACGGCAGATAATGCACGTTGATCTGAGTTTTGACTCTATTCTTTCAGGTAGAAAAAGGATTGGAAATTTCTTCAAATGGATCATGGAACACATAAAAGGTCACAATCCCACATTTCCAACAATCATGGTGGCCATCACCTGGAGTTTTCCTATGAATATTCAATGATTCAATGAATATTCAAGAATATGCAACGATTCCATCGAGCGCCAATTCAAAACAATGTTTGCAACATTTTTTTAGGAAATAAAAAAACTTCAGTACTATGCAGTAGTCATCAATGTACACAGAAAAAAAAAATGTCAGTTGGGTTTCGATGCATTGCCCATTAACCAATTCTAGCCGTCACTCTTGTGTCAGCTGCCTATATAACTCAAATTCTTAGTTTTCTGGAAGTTTTGTTCTACTTCCTTTTCCTAACACAGAGTCTAAACTTTCAACACGAAACAGCAGGTCAGTTGCTTTCTGCAAATTAATTTTACGTCGCTTTGAAGAGATACCAGATTGCTCGGCCATTTTGTGAAAATGCCCAGCAATTGTGAGCTGCAGAAATTGTGGGCTGAAAACAGCGAGAAGCAACAAATTTCAGATGACATCAGATGACAGTGTTCAGATGACAATTTTAGATGACAATTTCAGATGACAATTTCAGATGACAAGTTTCAGATGACATCAGTGGCCTCATCAGATGACAGTTTCAATGACATCATGACATCAGCGACCTTATCGGATGACAGTTTCAATGACATCAGTGTATTCATCAGAGACAGTTTCAACTTTCAATGACATCAGATGGCAGTTTCAATGACATCAGATTGTTTCAATGAAATCAAATGGCAGTTTCAATGACATCAGATGACAGTGTATGACCCGTCAATACCGGGAATGAAGTAAGTTGAAAAACGAATTGTTCATTCATACGAACAGTTTTACCCAAATAATGAAGAAAGGGTTAAGAAAAGAAATGGCCAAAGAAATAGTACACTTGTGGACAATAGCTTGCACATTAGCCACAATTTCTGACAACACTAATAATAATAGACAATACATAGTGGTAGGATAGATGCAGACCAGCATCTGCCGCAACTTATAACTAGGTGTACGAGTCACATGATTGAAATTTGTTTAGCCAGCTCGTCACCAAAGACGCAATAAGTCCGCAAGTACGCCACCACTGACAAATAGCCCTAGTTCACGCGCTTGGTAAGGCTGACAATAATTAAAAAGAGATATGTCCGAATGTAGATTAGACACATAGACCAGGCTACAGTACTCTTAAATAAGCTTACATTTCATTTAGAACATTAACAATTTTAGTGTGGAAATGCCTTTTGATAGAGCCAAATTCATTGTTTCACAAAAGTTGTGAAAACACGCAAGCTGTGATCCTAATTAGTAATGTTATGTGTCAAAACTGTCTTGCAGGATAACAAAATCGACTTGACTCAGTTACATAGGAAAAAAGTTTGTGGGTTTCGCCAGTCCTGTCAGGTGCCATTCGTTATTAATGTATCTATTCCCCACTAAATAATTTAATTTTAAGTAACTATCTGCACATAGAATTGCTGCAGACTACATTTCGCAGAGATGGAAGAGCGAACCATACTTTTTTTTTCCAGTCCCTAAACGCTCACACTTGAGTTATTGAACATGAGTTCACTTACCAATGTACTGTTTCGGCTTTTCAGAATAGGTCTCCCCTTCTTTGTATCCAATTGCATCAAAGATTTTTTGCTTATCTTCTGGAGTAAACTGTGACCAAATTTGTTTGTCGTGTTCTCCTGTGATTTCAAGCTCACTGTCACCCGAGTCGTCTTGCGTTCCCGTGAACCATGAAGACCACCAGCCTTGTGCTGGCTTTTTGGTCTGGACCCGTGTTGGTTCTTCTTTCGCAAACTAATGCACAAAATCACATAAAATAATGAATCTTTAGATCAGCATACTGTTTGGGGTGAGAGCAAACGGACCTCAGAGGTAGTTTACCTCCAGCCTTGCTTGTTCCCTCGCCATGACAATATTGATTAAATCAAAATTGTCTTCCATCTTTTGGAGATCAACTTTGAGTTCTGTGTTCCCAGGATTTCGAAGTCTTTCTTTGAAAAGTGTCTTATACTCCCGATATCGTTTCCTGCGAGAAATACGAAGAAATATTCAATACTCTAAATAAATAGCACTATGCATCAATTGGAATATCAATACATTTTTAGTGCAATATTGTTAATTAGACACTATTAGAGAATTAGAGAACAATGTTGAAGTATTTGACGAATTTTAAAAGTCATCAATTTACACATTCATGTAAAAAAAGCCAATCTAGTCAGAAAAAACAAGAGGCATTTGGTTTTTACAGATGTGTGGGTAATGACATCAAGGCAAGCAGTGACGAGTCTGCGGCACTAGTTTGCTCAGTGCCTTTCACTATGCTCTAAAGTATAATCTATCGTTGCTAAATTTGTGAAGTTGGCATAATTAATTGGTTTAATGGCGATAAATTATATATAAAAGTCCTGCTAATACACTTTAGCAGATAATACGTACACCTTTGGGCATAAAAAATGATTGTTTTCATTATACTGGGGCTTTAAACAATGCCATTCAACAATGCCACTCTTTGGCATTAACAATGGAGAATTTCTTCCACCTTCAGTGACGTATGTTCTTGTTTACAACAATGAAAAAGTTTGCATTGTTGTCGGGCTATTTGAACCTCGATACAGTGCAATCATTTTTTATGCCCAAAGGTGTACATGGATATGCTACAACAATGACATACACTATTGCAACTCA
>JAHWFP010053325.1:1006-20014 GCA_023313725.1 Lithobius niger | reverse complement strand
GGGGGGAGGGAATACGGCGGAAATTGAGGGGGTCATGGATTTTTTAGGTCATTTCGAGCGGTGGTCAGAAATTTTTTAGGCCCCGTAAAAGGGAGGGGGTCACAAAAAAAAGCTGACGAAAATGGAGGAAAAGTAATTTTTGGACCTGAAAAATAACACTTGAGAAGTAAAATTTTTAAACACGCCTCAGCTGCAGGGGGACAGATCCCCCTCTCTCCCGCTCCATCATGTGAATGTTTACAATGTTTTGAAGCTATCATAAGCTAAATTAGTACTACCTAGGCAAGTTTTCTTAATAACTTTACTAGATTGCCTCCTGGTTCCTTGGCTTAAAGGCGCATGTTCACGTTTTCAACTCCCAGATGCAGCACCGTCGAATCTTCGAGCAAAATATAAAGAAAATAGCGGTAAATTAAAAAAAAAGGAACAACACTTCGCAACAGTGCCGCGAATTTTCAAAACTAAAACGAGATCACGTGACGCACATCAGCCAATTAGATGACGGGTAATCTGGAACGTGGAATCTGTTTTTGGAATATGGGTAACGCTATCGAAGTCGTCAACCGGCGCTTTTAACTCTTCCGCTTTTCAGGTACTGACTGTGTTAGGTATTGACACAAGATGGCGTAAGGAACATCGGTCTTTTATAGAACATTTTTAACTCATCCTCGTCAACAACTACGAAGCTGTCCCTGGTAACATAAAATGCACAAGGTCATAGGAACACACTGAGTTTAATTTTCGAAAGAAACATAGTCTTTCTTGGTCACAAAACAAGATAATACAATCATAAAAATGATGAACAATTAGTCAGCGATAACTGGCTAGACGCCATCTTGGCACGATCAACATTCAAAAACGAGACTTAGTTTTCCTTACATCAACTGGTAACTTGTTGGTGCGAAGTGCTGCTCACTTAATTTGGCAATCCTTTTTTTTGGGGGGGGGGGGGGCGGGCGGGGGTTACATTATTCTTAGTTCTTAGCCGGGTCGGGGGGAGGTCATGATTTTTTCTGGGATTTGAAGTGGGTGGGGGAGTTATCGGAATGTTGGTGGTCACCCCTTCCCAGCCATAAATAATAACAGGGCCCTAACGCTGGTAGTCTTGAGACCTACTTAGCCTACACTACATACTTAAAATGTCAGTAGTCTCGGAATCACCGTAAAACTTGCAAACCATTAATGTTGAGTATTTTCCAAATATGCTGGGGAATACCCTCAAGTACCAAGTTAGTAGTAAAGTGAAGCTATGCTGAACACCACAATGAACAAGATCGCAAGAGATGTCGTCGAAACGGAATTGGTTCCCCATGTTGAAATACAATACGTGAGAATAGATGTTGAGTATCCTTTGTTGTGTCTAAAGTCGCGGAACATTCTCACATTCGAACAATTAGAACAATTCGGGTGTCGTTATAGTATGTCAAAACTTTCATGAACTCCTCAGTGACACAGCACCATCACTGGGACGAGACACCCAGCATTTTTTGGACTCCCCCAAACCTCTACAAGAAATCCAATTCCAAAAATCCCTTTGGTGGGGTTTGTTGTGCTCCCAGCCGAAGCCATGACGCCAGAAGCCTGGGGGACAATTTTACTAAGCAATTCCAATCGAAAGTTCCTAGGATCTTCTTCATGCCACAATTGACATGAGCACAATGCATAACGTGGCCCTTACGTTCCCGAAAATACTAGGGCATGGCTGAGGTCAAGCCAGTGCATGTTGGGATGCCCTCCCTTTTCCTTCAAGTTTCTTGTGTAGACTGTCAGGGAATTTTTATTCCCTGCCCACAATATTACCCTTGTTGCAAGCAGTGCCTTTTATTTCCCAGGCCAATATTGTGTTTTCGACGTTTCTAGCATAAGTGGGCTTACAATTTTACCTTAAATTGGTTTATTAGCAAATACATTGTAGCGTCTATTTTAAACAATGCTGACGTTAAAACTGGCTTGTCAACAATGTTAGTTGTGCTTGGTCGTGTTTCAACTGTTAAGTCTCGTTCAAACTTGCTGGCTTTAGACTGATTGTGACGACAACTACCCTTGTACTTCAATAATGGCTACACTTCTGTAACACTTTGTATGATAATTTCAGCCCATTGTAGTACTACTTTCTCACGCCCAGGCATACTTTCCCTTTTCTACCCCTTCACCCCTGTTTCGCCGTTTTTTTCTCTCTCTGCAACTCGTCCGTTTTGAGAGGTTGTTTGGCTGTGGCTCGCCATCTTGAAAAAGAATGAACGGGCCTAAGGGATTCTAATCCGAACTGACTTTAGTTCATCCAGGGATTGACTGCAGTCCTGGGCTACTAACTCTTTAGACTGTGCGTAGTGTAATCTGCTTGGAAAATGCCTTTGATTATTCTTGAAACTCGCTCATCACTCTCGTAGGGTGAATGAATATTTAAGGCTTCTTCCCGGTGAATACTGTATTGCCTGAGCCGTTGGGCCCTACGTAGTGGCATTTTCATTTTCGCTCTGGCGTCCCTCCCGAAGGGTTCCACTCTACCAGCAAGGTACTTACAGGAGTTCCGGCGGCTGTGTTCTCAGTACGCCGGTTATCAGCGGCTGTTTACTGATGGGTCGAAGTCAGACGCTGGCGTGGCTTGTGCTTGTGTTTGTAAGGGAGCGACGGTTGCCCATCGCCTTCCATCAGGCTATTCTGTGTTTTCTGCAGAGCTTTTGTCTCTCGGTTTGGCGGTGGAATGGATCCTTGGCCTTCAGGGCACGCATTTCATTATCTTTAGTGATTCCATGAGTGCCCTGGAGTCCTTGGCGAATTACAATCCTCGGAACCCCTTGACACAACGTGTCCAAGCTTTGCTTTCCCGCTTGCCTGGCCAGCGGAAAACCGTGCTTTTCTGCTGGATCCCGGCCCATGTTGGGATAGGAGGAAATGAGCAAGTGGATTCTGCAGCAAAAGGGGGGCCCTTTCTAACCCTCTCGGAAGGGATCTCAGCCTTGTTCCCTCGGACGCCTTTCCAACTCTGCGTCTGAGGTTACACGCTTTTTGGCAAGCCTCGTGGGATGGACAGGACGGCAATAAATTACGAGCTATTAAAGGTACTGTTGAGGATGGGCACTCGGCGTGTCGCCGCAGTCGCTATGAGGAGGTGGTGTTGGCCCGTTTGCGCATTGGTCACACTCGACTTACTCACTGCTTCCTTTTGCGTGGGATTGACCCTCCTGAATGTCATTGGTGTCGGCGACCACTTACGGTCCGGCACTTCCTTGTTGACTGTTGCCATTTTGATGGTTTTCGTCGTCGTTTCCATCTTCCGCATGACATTGTGTGTCAATTGGGCGATAAGTCTGTCCTCCTGTCCAGTGTTTTTCAATTTTTGCAGGAGGTACAGATGTATGACAAGATTTAGATTAGGGGTTTGAATAATATCTCTGTAATGTGTGGTGCAGTGGCAACCCGGACCACTGCACTGTGACTGAGGTTGGCGCTAATGACCAAGCTGTCGACGCGCCATTAAGCCTCATCTTCCCCCCCCCCTCCCCTACGTTGTTAGTTTCAAGGGGTGAAAAGGATGAAGAGCAAAAGCCTTTGCGTGACGAGGTTTCCTATTCAAGAGAAGTAGTGTAAATAAATCAATCATCTAATTTCGGACCAACAAACTCAACTTATAATAAATAAATATAATAAATAAATAATTCATTTATACAGCAAAGAAACTGTATGGGACTGAGAAGGGAGCGCATCCTTCTCTTATACCCAGTCCGAAATTAAAGAAGCAGCTCACATGAATAAAAGGAACAATAAAAAGATGGAAAAAGAAATAAAAATGCAGGTTAAAACATCCTTAGTCAAATGTACAATCTTAAAAACACTTACTAATAAAAATAAAAAATAAAAAATATGTTGCAGATGCAATCGGCATGGCAAGGACCTGAGATTTGCTAACTGCTATTCAACATAAAACTAAGAATTATGAATTACAAAAGTTAAAAAGTTTAAATGAAGACAATGGCTCGGCTTTAAAGGAAGGGTTGACGGAATTAGGTTTGGGGTCACGAATGCCTTACCACCAAAGTTAGACCTACCAGGGACCTCTCCGATGGCATCGCCAAACGTGAGGGACAAGTGAAGGGAAATACCGATAGGTATCATTGTCAATATTTCTTAATATATTATAATAAAATAATGCATCGCAAAGTTTGGCGAAGCCAATTGTCAATCCTGATGTATAAAAAATAATAATAAAAATTCACCACCGCCAAAGCGGTCAGCACAGAAGGGTTGCGAGCCGGTTAAACCATACCAATCATTAAGTAGCGAGAAGTTACATCGGTCTTTTAAGGAAACGATCAAGGTTCTCAGTTAGCAATTCGCGCCTGAAGCCCGCTTCAGAGTCATTACATACCGTACTAGCACGCAGTGCATTCCAGATTGGAACAATGCGAACTGAAAAAAAATTTTGTCTGCAAACAAGTCGCGCACTACCTACTGCCAACTTCCAGGGATGTCCGCGCGTAAAATGTAAACAAGGGGCCAAATCGAAAAAAGGAAGATCAACTGTGGTCAGATTTCGCAAGATCTTATATGTTAGAATTAAATCGTAGCGTAAGCGTCTAAGTTCAAGGAGCTCTAGTCCTGCTCGAGTCAGGCGTTCGATGTGATTTACCTTGCGTAGCCCAGGAAGGCTCTTAGTAAACCTTCTCTGCACAGACTCCATCAAATCGATGTCTCTGGAGAGGTACGGCGACCAAACAGGCGTAGCGTATTCCAGGAGCGGGCGGACAAAGACCTTGTATGCCCAAGTCTTAGTGTGGAAATTTCCTGATGTGAAACACCTATTGATCGTGGCAAGCCGTCGAAAGGCCGCAGTTGAAACCTTGGAACAGTGCAGGGAAGACTTAAGGTCTCGGGTAAACCATATACCCAGATCTCGAATTTCATCGACGAAGGGAAGAGCACCACCATTTAAAAGGTAATTAAAATCAGAGTTCCCACTTCCGTATCTAATTGATAGGCATTTTGAGAGAGAAAGTGGCAACTGCCATATTGCAGACCAGCAGGTAACTTGTGTCCGTCTCCATATTTATTACATGCAGCATGTTGCCGGACTAAGGCCCTCCTTTTCGGTCCATCCCCAGCGGCCTCTATTAACAAAACATGCCAATGTCTGAATGTGTGGGTCCGCTCCAGCCGTGCGTCACCAATATAGAGGTTCGTGGATCGGATTTTACACGCACAGGCATCCATCCCTCCTTATAGACTAGGAATCAGGCTTTGGGCCTATTGTAGGCGGAGCGAAGAAAAATTTATTTTAAATTTGTATTTCCTCTCATTATAATGGCTTTGCAATGTTTGCTAATGGTACTTAAAAAGCTCGGGGCAATATTCATTCGGCTACAGTTGAGCTGAAGCTTTTTGCTGGTGGTTTTTACATTTTAGCTAGGCTACGTTTCATATTAATTTTAAGATACTTTCGTTTGCACCCATATTTAGTATCCGTTTCGTTATTTGCAGCCTCTTTGCGCCGTCGCCACCGTTGTAAAATACGACGTTAGCCGCCGTGGTTAAGCTGGCAAAGAAAGTGCCGCCGTGGTTAAGCTGGCAAAGAACGTGCCACCGTCAATAATGCTTACATTGTTTATATTTATTGCAGAGTATCTTTCCTAGATTTAAAATATTAATAATAAAGCATTTAATTGCAAGCTAAACAATCACCCGTAACGATAGTACTTCACAACAATCAAAAGATTCGAAACATCCGCGGCTCTCTACGCTGCCTTCTATAATAATGTTGAAGCGCACACCTCTGGCACGTACTGCAACGCCAAACGCTAATTTTTTTTTAAATTGGTATTATTACAATTGTTGATCAGCCGGTGTTAGCTTGGGTGTGAACATAGAATTTAAATAATTCTAAATCCTAATTTTGAGCCTAATTGTTAGTCCCGTTTTAGTTTCGTAAGCGACAACAGTAGAGAAATTAGGCCTATTGGGTTCGATGTCAGGCCTATTTATTCTGGCAACATGGGATGAAGAGTGTAGTTTCCATAGCAATCTAGAAATCTTGAAATTACAATACGAAGCCAAATTATTGTTCTGTGTTGTGATATAAATACGTGGTCTGCTGTGTACTGTCGTATTATATGCACGGTTTCCTCCTGCAGCGTCGATTTGATGGTTCAAATTTGAGATTCCCATTGATAGCGTCAACGCCACTTTGGTTGCCATTTTGCCCGAATTCCTTCAAGCATTCTTTTTTACATGAAACGAATGTGAGTCGTTAACGAATCCTTCTGGTTTTTTCCCATTTGCTTGTATTCCTCTATGTGGTTAAAGTGTTATGATCAAATGTTATTATTTTGTTGAGTTATGTCAAAAAAGATTGTTAGCTGTAAGGAAGCTACGATGATTTATTTTGGCTTTTTTTTTAAAGTTCACTTGATAACCAACAGCACAGTGTATGCCTCGTCGGAATTCCTTAACTATTCACGATTCCAAATTTACAATGGTGAGTGTTAGAAATAAATTCGAAAATTTGTTATTTCTCCCGTAATAATTGTTCGATTTACGTCAAATTTTGGCTCAGCAATACTGTTTGGGGTATCAAGCGTTGTACCAAATTTCATTCCAATCCGACCTTTCGTTTGGGCTCCACCCACACTAAAAATGTGCAACCAACATACCAACGGACCAACGGACCAACCAACCAACATTTTGCAATTTGGTGTCCGTTATAGGCTACGCTTCGCTCGCTCGCTCCGCCAACTATCTCTGCATCTGCATCATCATCGAAGGGATTATTTAGGGATCTCGTTACTGTACTTATCTGGCACCTTTTCTGTTATAGGGTCGGGTACCTTACCTTGTCCACCACTACCTATTTTTAGAACTTTGCAACTACATTCCCCAAGGTAATATGTGTCTTTGCAACCCTATTTTCCCAACAATTCTTTACCTATTCCTTCGTCCGCCTATGACACCATGATTAGCGTTACTCATCCACTATAGTGTTCCAGGCCTGATCCCTTTTTTTTAATTATTGCAGTCTTTTTACCTGTCACTGATTATTACCTT
Source organism: Lithobius niger (assembly GCA_023313725.1). Lineage (NCBI taxonomy): Eukaryota > Metazoa > Arthropoda > Chilopoda > Lithobiomorpha > Lithobiidae > Lithobius > Lithobius niger. The sequence continues at coordinate 12,976 of JAHWFP010053325.1, read as the reverse complement.
GCGTGGCCGTTAAGCAACCAGTACAGCAATGAGGTTGTGTTCTTGCTGTGTAAATAATACCTCTGATGGCAGTACTTACGTTCTCTTCATCAATGTATGAATGATCAATTTAGCTCTACAGAACTAGGTAATGCAGTTATACTGGCCACTTGAAGTAGACTTTGCGGTTTGATCACGACGGCATTGGTACTTGTGTAAGTGATTAGTTAACACTCAGCTCTCGTGTTCTGGACTAGAACACGTAACTTGAGTTACTTCATTTGTGAGCAAAAGTATATACTTAAGTCCATACTTTCGCAGGTGTAACTTGTTATAAGTTTAATGGGCTGTTTTAGACTAGCAGCATAAGCCCTATACATTCAGTGAATTCAGCTTCCTTTTCAAAATTTAAGTCTAATTTGGTTAGGCCTAAGTGTAAATTTAATATTATTTCAGAAACGGACTGGATCCACTTTTTTGTTGCATAATAGTTGCGAGGTAGCTGAGATGAAAACAGATAGCAAATGTATATATTAAAGTAAATTAACTAAATTTAAACCTTTGTATGTAGGTTGAAGCAGACATACCTATGGCGACATATGAGTGCTGCGGCGTTACAAGTCATAAAAAAGACGAATATAATCTGTGGTCACCCTGCCTTTGCAGCCTTTACATACAAGCAAATGTACACGCAACACGGACAAACACCAAGTTCAAGTTTACAAGCTCATCTCTTGGATTGCCACTACCATAAAGCTAGGGTACTTTGCAAAAGATATTGCTTATTAGGAATATTAGTTTTGGTTGTGCTGACCCTAATAGTCAAGAGGTCTCAACTGGTTAGATCGGACCCCAAAAACCAATTGTCCAGAACTGCTGTATTTGCGAGAATCAAAACAACAGATTCGCACACAGGAATTATGCAATAGCAACGGGCCGTGCGCAAAAGGTAACATATTGATTAAGCATTTGAATGATACTTCCGATTAGCAGCTAGTGACTGGGTGGAGCCATTGGTCGAAAGGGTTTGCCTGCACAACATTGCTGGGTAACGAGGAAGTGTTGGCCACCTAGTCGACCTTGTATTGCATGTAACAAGCCTGTTACATCTCCCCTCCTCCAATACCTATGTGGAGATTCTGTCTAAGATCTTGTAAAATCTAGCAGGATCCTGTTAAGACCTTGCAAGATCCTGTAATTGCACATGTAGGATCCTGTGCAAGATCCTGCAGGATCCTAAAGTTTTAAAGGATCATGCATTATCCTACCAAGTTGTTGTAGGATACTAAGATCTTGCTAGGATCCTGCAAGATCTTATAAGAACTTACAAGAACATACAAGATCTTGCAGTATCCGGTTAGGATTTCCACATGAATATTTTTGCAAGATTTATCGTGACACACAAGTGTGTGCCTCGGCACGCACGTCAGTATACACGTTCTCATTGTCCGAACTTTGGCCGTCCAATGAGAGACGATGCCGACAATACTAACAATGGTTATAACAATATTTTTGTACTTACGCGCCTTCCCACGCCATCCCTGTTACACCCCCAGGCTCCAAACCTTAAAAGGTACGCAGTTCGTATTGTACTGCACCCATTCGTCCAATTTCATAGCTGGAAGCCTTCCCATTATTTCGGTATCGATGAATAATCACCCTATGGGATTTAACATGGGGATGAGCGAACTAGCTAGCTAGGTAGTAACTAGTAGTAACTCATTTAAAACGTTATTGAAGCTCAAATTTTGCATTGAAAGCAGCTTAGCTGGCATTCCTACACGAGTTAATGTTTGTCAGGTGGGTCATTGCTCTCGATTTCAACACAAATTAAGCTTTTGTACCGCATTATTATTTTCCCCCAAGTACCTGAAATGTGCCCAACTATACTTCAGGATATAAGACACGGAGATGGAACAGATCCATGGGTCGGTAGGTTAGTGGGTCAAATGGGTCACATTTTGATCGTGGATCAAGTGGGTTATGGGCCAAGATCGTTCACCCACCAACCCATGGTAAGTGTTAAGTATGTTATTTGACACTTCAGTAGACTTTCTATTACTATTTAAAACAATTTTCTTACTGTTTCAAAAATAGTTTCCCCAGAAGCTAAAAACTCTTAGTAAATGTTTCTTAAAATATATGACTGTTTGAAATAACATCGCATGCATTTGCATACTGTATTTTTTTCATTGCGCGGGATGGGTCACGGTGGGTCATATTTTGTTCTTTAGCGGGTGATTCAAGTAGGTCGTGAGTCAGGGCTCAAGTGGGTCAGGTGGGTCATGGGTCGGAAAACGTGACCCATTTCCATCGCTGATGTGCAAGAAGTAACCCATTGGTCAAGCAATTGGCTACTATGTTCGGTTAGCAACTGACTTTCGGTCGATGACTGGCATGTAGCCATTGGTTGAGATCCGGGTTTGCCTGTACACAATAGCAAAGGGAATAGGAAGTATTGGCCACCCACTCGCCATTGAATTGCATGTAACTAGCCTGTTACACACACAGGCCACAACGAAGAGAACAAGTAGAAATTATTTACAATAAATTTTCACTTACTGCCAACTGAATATTTTGTCAGTAAGATAGAATTTCAAGTATCTAAGCCTAAGTCGCCATTTTTTATGACGTCGTGCCATCATAATGCTAATGAATTTATGATTTTTTTCTGAATTAATTCCAAGAGTTCGTTTGATTTAATTTTTTTTTTATGTTATTCATAATCCGGTTTCGATTTACACAAAGTGTATGCTTCCAACTTCAGATATATTTTTCTACTGCTTGTGTATGAACAATCTTCATTGCTTGGATGTTTGCGTTGGTTTTGGTGTTCAAAGTGTGTACCACCAAGCCGTTTTTTTTGTTGTAATTTTTATTTCTAAAGTCGTTACGGTACAAGGAACTGTGCATGTTTTCATGGCTGTGCAGTATTGTGAGCTCAGATCTGTTTGCCACTATGGAAAATTCAAGACCTAATGATGCTCAATTCAAGCGAGCGTGAAAACAAGGAATCTAGTTTATGCAAGTTTGAGGGGGCACATCCATTGGAGTCAACCACTCAGCGCTGGCTAATCAATCCCATTCGTTTGGGCAGTGAAACTTTGTCGACGGACAGAACTAATGTTGAGAAAGTTACAATTAATTATTACTCTCAGAAAAGTAAATATAACCCGTTTAGACGTGATGGAAATGCCGACGGCTAACCGGATTTATCATTGTGATGTCAGGAATATAAAATGCGTAATTTTACCTTCTATTATGAATAATAAGGTTCAAAGTGAGTCCGCAAATTGTGTAGAAACGTTCCCCTTGGAGTCGATTGGGCAAAATAATCCGATTTTACAGTCACCTACTACTGGTGGTAAACATTTCTCAACAGCTGTGCTCATTTGCAAGGAGAAGGGTTGTGGATTCATTTCTCTCTGGGATGCCATTGAAAACGATAGAAGAAACTTTCTTGCAACGGATGGTATGCACCTAACTAGGGCAGGTAAAGCGTTACTTGAAAAAGCTATTTTTGAATACTGGTCGAAAAACCCGATTTTTGACTGTTTCTTTTCCTTTATGGGAAACTAAATACATGTAATGGACATAAGGTATGTCAGGGGTCTACATCTGGGTTAACATCTGGTCCAAAGATGACTCTAAGAAGAAAAAGAACACTAAATAGAAGCCTTGCATGCTGTTCTTTTAACGCACAAAGTGCAGTTTATAAACTTCCTGATCTTCGATTATTACTTGTTGAGGAAACCTTCGATATCATTGCCATTGTTGAGACTTGGTTCGACTCTCCCGTCTCGGATGCCATGCTAATACATGGTGTGCCTTATGAAATCCTTCGGCGGGACCGTATTGGTACTCGCGGAGGGGGAATTGCAGTTTTTCTTCGTGCCCCACTTGAGGCTGCTAATGTTAGGGTGGCTGAGGATTGTGAAGCTTTTAATTTTAAATTGTTAAACCCTGGTATAAATATAACTATTGGTTATTTCCCCGATGGGAGAAATCCAATACACATTGCCACATTATGCTCCTTTCTTAAACATACAACTTGCACCACCAAACCTAATCTCATCATTGGAGATTTTAATATGTCTGAGGTTGACTGGATAAATGGCTATACCTCTGACCCTGTCCAGACGTCTTTCCTTGATGTCATTTTAGATTTGGGCTTGTCACAATTGATGACTAAACCAACTAGGGGAAAAAAATATCCTGGACCTTGTGTTTACGGACAATGACAGAATTATTTACGATACGGATGTGGCTCCACATTTTAGTACAAGTGATCATGATGCTGTCACTTTTTCTATCCATGGTGAATCTGGGATTGGGCGTGAAAATCCGTCAAGACCTTACATTAAAACATACTTTAACCTTCTTCAGGAGAAAATTGGGGAACTCGACTGGAAATTCATTTTAAAAAGTAAAAATAACATCGATGATAAATGAAGGTGTTTCTAAGCTGCAATAACTGATTTAGTTACCAAGTCAAGCATTACCTACTGTAAAAGCAAAAAAAAAAAAAATGGTAAGCACACCACACTGGAGATTAGGAAATTAACTCTGAAAAAATGTAAACTTTGGGCACGATATAAAAGAACTGGTACTGAAAATAGTAAAATTTTGTTTGATAACTGTCGAAAGGCATTGTGTAAATCTAGAGATATTAATACATAGTATCCGTGAGGGAACTATGAGCTCCTTATTTAGGTATATAAAAACAAACACTAAGACCCCCAGCTCTATTCCTCCACTCCATTTCGAAGCCAAAACAATAACGGAAGAGTATGAGAAGGCAATCGCATTTAATACTGTTTTGGGGAAAAGCTTTGTTGGCGGAGTGAGCGAGCGAAGCGTAGCCTATAACGGACACCAAATTGCAAAATGTTGGTTGGTCCGTTGGTCCGTTGGTCCGTTGGTCTGTTGGTCCGTTGGTGTGTTGGTTGCACATTTTTAGTCTGGGTGGAGCCCAAACGAAAGGTCGGATTGGAATGAAATTTGGTACAACGCTTGATTTCCCAAACAGTATTGCTAAGCCAAAATTTGACGTAAATCGAACAATTATTACGGGAGAAATAACAAATTTTCGAATTTATTTCTAACACTCATCATTGTAAATTTGGAATCGTGAATAGTTAAGGAATTCCGACGAAGCATACACTGTGCTGTTGGTAATCAAGTGAACTTAAAAAAAAAAGCCAAAATAAATCATCGTAGCTTCCTTACAGCTAACAATCTTTTTTGACATAACTCAACGAAATAATAACATTTGATCATAACACTTTAACCACTAGAGGAAGACAAGCAAATGGGGAAAAAAACCAGAAGGATTCGTTAACGACTCACATTCGTTTCATGTAAACCAATGCTGCGTAAAAGAATGCTTGCAGGAATTCAGCCAACATGGCAACCAAAGTGGCGTTGACGCTATCAATGGGAATCTCAAATTTGAACCATCAAATCGACGCTGCAGGAGGAAACCGTGCATATAATACGACAGTACACAGCAGACTACGTATTTATATCACAACACAGAACAATAATTTGGCTTCGTATTGTAATTTCAAGATTTCTAGATTGCTATGGAAACTACACTCTCCATCCCATGTTGCCAGAATAAATAGGCCTAACATCGAACCCAATACGCCTAATTTCTCTACTGTTGTCGCTTACGAAACTAAAACGGGACTAACAATTAGGCTTAAAATTAGGATTTAGAATTATTTAAATTCTATGTTCACAGCCAAGCTAACACCGGCTGATCAACAATTGTAATAATTCCAATTTAAAAAAAAATATTAGCGTTTGGTGTTACAGTACGTGTCAGAGGTGTGCGCTTCAACATTGTCGTAGAAGGCAGCGTAGAGAGCCGCGGATGTTTCGAATCTTTTGATTGTTGTGAAGTACTATCGTTACTGGTGATTGTTTAGCTTGCAATTAAATGCTTTATTGTTAATATTTTAAATCTAGGACAGATACTCTGCAATAAATATAAACAATGTAAGCATTATTGACGGTGGCACGTTCTTTGCCAGCTTAACCACGGCGGCTAACGTTGTATTTTACAACGGCGGCGACGGCGCAAAGAGGCTGCAAATAACGAAACGGATACTAAATATGGGTGCAAACGAAAGTATCTTAAAATTAATATGGAACGTAGCCTAGCTGAAATGTAAAAAACACCAGCAAAAAGCTTCAGCTTAACTGTAGCCGAATGAATATTGCCCCGAGCTTTATAAGATCCAGTAGCAAACATTGCAAAGCCATTATAATGAGAGGAAATACAAATTTAAAAATAAATTTTTCTTCGCTCCGCCTACAATAGGCTTAAAGCCTGTTTCCTAGTAATTGATAATAATTCTAATAAGGAAACGGACCCTGCCATGTACCAAATGTCTGGTATCTCATGTGCTGAAAATTTTCGTTCGATTGAATTTCCTCCTTATTCCATTTCAACCAAACTCCTCAACCTTAAAAATAGCTCGGCAATATGCCCCGATGGCTTTTCCAGCTCTTTAAAAAAATAAAACTAGTCAGTGTCCTTTGTGAGCCACTTTACCTAATTCTAAAATCATCTGTTTCACAGGGTAAATTGCTTGAACAGTGGAAGATGGCAAGAGTGATCCCAATTTACAAGGCCGGAAATGCGGCTGATCCCTCCAACTATCGTCCTATTTCATTGACGTGTGTCCCTTGTAGGATTTTAGAACGCATTATACGGGACATATTAATGAAACATTTAATCAAATTTGACATTATTCCTAGTGACCAATTCGGGTTTCTGCCTCGCCATTCGACTACCCTGCAACTATTAAATTGCCTAAACGACTGGACTAAATCAAGAGGGAAGCATATTCCGGTGGATGTTATTTACATTTTTCAAACCACCTATGTCAATAGCACTTAATGGCTTGTATCTTTAAGTTAGCTTGCGCTCAGTTTGCATCCACGCCATCCTGCATCGGCTATCAGCTCTCAACAACGCAACGTCTCTTTCCCTTGAGGTGCTGAAAGAACAAATTCAAAATCGGGCAACAATTAAAATGAAAAATGAACAACATTGCCTGTATGTAATGGTTCGTGCTTCTGAGTAAGTGTCTCAGTAAATGTCTGAGTAAGCGGGTCGTGCTTCTGGGGCTTTTCCCGAAAGCCCCTTGTAATTTGTGTAAATTCTTCAGGTTATTACAAGGTTACAACACTTTCAGAGGCCTTAATAAAGTACCGTATTTTACTGAAAAGTTCTTTCCCATTGACTCCACTTTATGCTCAGAAGCATTACTTACTAATTTAGATAATTTAATGTCTTGTTGTTCCCCAATCCTCTCCAAGCGCTTGACCACCTGGGCCTAGTGTTTGATTTTGAAGACTTCTTAGGGTTATAAAAGGTTTATTCTTGTTACCACGCGGGTCTACACTGGTATAGGTTCAGTATGTTCTACAGGGCTAGGCTTAGCCAGCTAGCATTTATTGCAGAGAGGAGAGGAGATGTTGCTGGGGTGGCTCCTAAGGCTGTTCTGTTGGTAAAAATGCTGTGCAACTGCTTAAATACCCAAGGCAGCTTACACTAATAATAACTAGGTTAATAAACTAAGTTAATAAAAAACTATTTATAACTATTACTAATAATTAACTATTACTATTAATACTAGGAAACAGGCTTTGGGCCTATTGTAGGCGGAGCGAAGAAAAATTTATTTTAAATTTGTATTTCCTCTCATTATAATGGCTTTGCAATGTTTGCTAATGGTACTTAAAAAGCTCGGGGCAATATTCATTCGGCTACAGTTGAGCTGAAGCTTTTTGCTGGTGTTTTTTACATTTTAGCTAGGCTACGTTTCATATTAATTTTAAGATACTTTCGTTTGCACCCATATTTAGTATCCGTTTCGTTATTTGCAGCCTCTTTGCGCCGTCGCCGCCGTTGTAAAATACGACGTTAGCCGCGGTGGTTAAGCTGGCAAAGAACGTGCCACTGTCAATAATGCTTACATTGTTTATATTTATTGCAGAGTATCTTTCCTAGATTTAAAATATTAACAATAAAGCATTTAAAGGGTTTAAAGGGTTTAACGAGCGTTAACCACTCCTGGTCATCTGCCCGAAGCCCTAAGGCCCTATGTCTGCAACAGCCAGATTCCCAGGTGGTCACCCACCCAAGTATCAATCCAGCCCAATTGCAAGCATTTAATTGCAAGCTAAAGAATCACCCGTAACGATAGTACTTCACAACAATCAAAAGATTCGAAACATCCGCGGCTCTCTACGCTGCCTTCTATAACAATGTTGAAGCACACACCTCTGGCACGTACTGCAACGCCAAACGCTAATTTTTTTTTAAATTGGAATTATTACAATTGTTGATCAGCCGGTGTTAGCTTGGCTGTGAACATAGAATTTAAATAATTATAAATCCTAATTTTAAGCCTAATTGTTAGTCCCGTTTTAGTTTCGTAAGCGACAACAGTAGAGAAATTAGGCGTATTGGGTTCGATGTTAGGCCTATTTATTCTGGCAACATGGGATGGAGAGTGTAGTTTCCATAGCAATCTAGAAATCTTGAAATTACAATACGAAGCCAAATTATTGTTCTGTGTTGTGATATAAATACGTAGTCTGCTGTGTACTGTCGTATTATATGCACGGTTTCCTCCTGCAGCGTCGATTTGATGGTTCAAATTTGAGATTCCCATTGATAGCGTCAACGCCACTTTGGTTGCCATGTTGGCCGAATTCCTTCAAGCATTCTTTTTTACATGAAACGAATGCGAGTCGTTAACGAATCCTTCTGGTTTTTTCCCATTTGCTTGTATTCCTCTATGTGGTTAAAGTGTTATGATCAACTGTTATTATTTTGTTGAGTTATGTCAAAAAAGATTGTTAGCTGTAAGGAAGCTACGATGATTTATTTTGGCTTTTTTTTTTAAAGTTCACTTGATAACCAACAGCACAGTGTATGGCTCGTCGGAATTCCTTAACTATTCACGATTCCAAATTTACAATGGTGAGTGTTAGAAATAAATTCGAAAATTTATTATTTCTCCCGTAATAATTGTTCGATTTACGTCAAATTTTGGCTCAGCAATACTGTTTGGGGTATCAAGCGTTGTACCAAATTTCGTTCCAATCTGATCTTTCGTTTGGGCTCCACCCACACTAAAAATGTGCAACCAACAGACCAACGGACCAACGGACCAACGAACCAACCAACCAACATTTTGCAATTTGATGTCCGTTATAGGCTACCCATCGCTCGCTCCGCCAATTAACTATTACTATTAATAACTATTTATTAATAAAAAAATAAAATAAGTTAATAAATGACCTTGCAGGAAGGTAAAAGTACATCATAGAGCTATTACTGCCATCTATCCAAGGGTTGTTATACAAGAACCATTGATACATAAGTACCTGGACATTACAATAGTTATACACACTCTTATACAGGGTGGGGCAGAAAGGACGGAACACCCTTGGCAATCAAAGATGGTTAATGTTAGGATAATGAAACTTTGCTTGGTATGTAGGCGAACGGGGAACCAACTAACCATGAATCGATCACTGACCTTGACGCATATTTTCAAGGTCATCGTGATGCTAACTTTTTAACTATGCTTCGTAGAGCCCCAGTGTGAATTAGAAACTTGTAGAAAGTGTCAAGGCATGGCCAATGCAAAAAAACAGAATGAAATTCGGTATATTAGTTTAGGAGTTACGGGCATTCTGTTGTGCTGTCCGAGTGTTCCTGCCAAACAGTTCTGTCAGGCTCTTTCGTACACCATGCATTGTATTGGTAGGTAATGGTGTTGACAGCATACGCAAATTGGCATAATTTATTAACCGTGATCAGCTCTGAAACAAAATCAGAAGTGTTAACCTGAGGGAGGAACAACATTAGTTTAATTTCCAGACGACCACGGTGACTAAACTATGCCAATTTGCATAAGATGCTGTAGGTTGCAGCACCATTCTGTTTATACGTGTAATGTAGCAGGTTGTGTTGAGCTAGTGTCGAGTCATCAGTGTGTCAGTTGCTGTTTGTTTCCAAGCATGCTTCATGTACTTTGAGGACCACTGGACTTAATTTTACACTCACTGTTTGGCAGGAAAGCCACTCGGTCAGCACAACAAAATGATGCTTGTAATTTTCATAACTCCTAAACTAGCGTACCGAATTTCGTTCTGTTTTTTTGCAATGGCCGTGCCTTACCAATGTCTACAAGTTTCTAATTTAAACTGGAGTTCTACGAAGCATAGTTAAAAGGTTAGCATCACGATGACCTTGAAAATATGCGTCAAGATCCGTGATCGATTCATGGTTAGTTGGCCCCACGTTCGCCTACATACCAAGCAAAGTTTCATTATCCTAACATTAACCATCTTTGATTGCCAAGGGTGGCCCTTACTTTCTGCCCACCCTGTATAGAATAACATTATAATATAAACTAGCCGAATCGCACGCTACAGCTCGCTCATTCTGCATCATCTCGCTTCACACGAGGATATTTCTTTTTGCAACTCTTAATTAATTAATTGCACAACAAAAATAATTAGTCAAATGATCAAGCAAATGATCAGTGTAGCACGTTTTTTTCGTAAGGTTCCAGTTCATGAACAAACGATAACATGCTACTGATCTCAATCACCACGTTTACTAAAATTCACTAGCAAATGACGATGTTAATGATCGCCCACGATTCTATATATATATATATATATTTTGCAATAAGGCACAGCTAGCTGGTTGGCTTTAAGTGAATGCAAATTGTTTCTAGGTTAACACGTGCTCTTGTATTTGGTATTTGAAGTAAAATTCTAGTTTCAGGAATATTAGGTTCATGACCGGTTTTTTTTTTAATGTTGAACTAGCGAGTTTTCAGTTTTCTTGAGTTTAAAATTTGATTTATGTGAACTAAGCCGCTTAGAGATTTCCTGCTTTGTTTGGCCTACATAGGTAGCCGTGCAACCTGGCTGGTTGCATGGAATGGTATGAATAAACGTCCTTAGCGTATTTAGCTGGGATTTTGAAGTTTGGATTCTGGGTGGTGGGAAGGGGAGAGGGAGGGGGGTTGACGTCGTCCATGTGATGCACCGCTATTCTTACTAACTAATCGAATTTTGTCACATAGAAGTTTTTCCCGTAGTAGTTCGGTAACACCTTTAATGTAAGGCCCTAGAAGGAATTGAGAACCCAGGGGTGGCTTCTTAGATTGAGTGAGCCATTTGAAATTACAACATTTAGACAGAGTCGAAAGTGGAAACCCGTTGCGAAGAAATTGGTGAAAAATGTACTAAACATCGTGAAGCAAAACCATTTTATTACTGGAATCAGGTAATACCCTACGAAGGTCGTTCTTAAGCCCCCCAACCAAGTAGTTCGGGTCAGAGTAGGAAAAGAAAATTTACAGTCCTGATAGTTTGAGTAATAGGTTTACGAAGATGAAGAGTCTTAACTTTGTTGTTGGAATTCGTGAAGACAGTAATGCCCAGAAACGAGATATTGCTTTTTTGTTGGTACAAATGCTTCCACTGTAAATTTCAAAAAGGAGTGGTAGTAGCGCTATTAAGAAAACCAAGAATTGTAGGCCTGAGATTGGTGGGACAGAGTGGAAGAGAATCGGCAACAAGTCTTATGTAATACAGTATAGCAATAAATTGGTTAACAAGTAAGTAATCTATTTCATTCATTAAATGTCACAAAGAAAAGTAGAAATGGGGCTACCCATTGGAACGCCGCTGAGTTGAAGAAAAAAAATTCCAGAGTATTGCAGGAAAGTGGTCGAAAAAATAAGTGAAGCCATTGAACTTATATTTTCAACCATTTTTCTACAATACTCGGGAAATTTTTTTCTTCAACACACCGTCGTTCCAATGGGTAGCCCTATTTCTACTTTTCTTTGTGACATTGTAACGAATGAAATAGATAACTTACTTGTTAACCAATTTACTGCCATACTTTATTATATAAGATTTGTTGACGATTCTTTAAGT